>OX155969.1:19628120-19940726 GCA_944548615.1 Micropterix aruncella | reverse complement strand
ACACTCACTTTCACAGTGAGTCGACTCAGTCGCCTTAACTTTTTGTGCTATGCATTTACATGGAGAATACAGTAATAATAAAAAGTCTTTATACAATGTTGCGCAGAAAACTGGGAAAGTTGAAAGTACGTAATTTGCATAAGTAAAAACATATTTTATTGACGAAAGTGGAGATTAAAGTAAACCATATATGTTTTCATTCATTCGCGCATTATATGTATTGCCAGTTATTTTGTTATATGAAAACTTCTTTGTACACTTTTTCGCTTAATCTCTAGCATGTTGCATGCATGGCATGGTCAGTGCACGGGGTTCTTTAGAAAAAGCATAAACCATAAGCTAAACCTGACCCGATAGACATGTTTATCCCTCCAGAGAACAAACAACGGATCTGTTCGAGGTTCTCTCTATCGAAACTCGAACAGATGCGTTGTTTACTGGTGTATGTACCATTCGAACGCCACATGGAGACTTTTTTTCAAGACTGAACCAGTTTATTACAAATTTAACACCCACGTTGTAATCTCGTGAGCTGCTAAAATACATTTGCGCAGCCTGAGCCACACGATTACCCTGCTTGTAAAATGCTCTCTCAGCGATAGCAAGTTGTCATTCATTCCAATACTCCATGATTAACAAGTGGCAACGTGTTCACAATTAGCGTCGGTTCCGAATAACTTCCGGCACTAAAGAATCGCCAACTCTAACGTTCAAAACTTCCCGTTTCCCTGTGCAATTATTCGTAGGATGGCAAAACTCTTTATTTAGAAAAGGAAAAGTTGTATACAAACGATGAAAATGTAAATATAATGGAATACGACTACTTATATATCTATACAATCTATGATTATTAGTAAATACCTGAAGTTTGAAGCATACTTCCCCCAAAGAATGCCTCGTCTGGCTCGTTATATGACCAGGAAAGAGAAAATTCGAAGGCATCCAAGATATATTGACCTTTTAGGTCAAAAGTGTCCACGGTATTTTCGAAGGGAATTGCAATGGCCAAAGCCTCTAAGCTTATGTCTGGAAACAAAATAAGAATTATTTGCATCAAAAAGGTGAAGCACCATCCTTTTCAAATTACCTATTTTACGCAGGTTATTTATTGAGATGGTTTTGGGATACTCAGAAAATGTGGTGCTTTAATGCCGCTGTTTATTGAAAGGCCAAAGCCACTTACTTCCTAGATTTATTGGTCCTCTGATGCCACCTTGGTTTGTGAAACAAATCGCAGCTTCGGTCCAATGTCCTTCAGGAGCATTTTCAACTGTCTGTAAAAAAAATTTGCGTGTCAGATCCGACGCGCGACTGGAGTTTACTCTTTAAGTGCGATTTTTATTGAATAGGTCTGCACATCACTTTTTTAATTCGTGTCATCGTACGAGCAAATAATTAACCGTTGATTTTTTAAAAAAAGGGGAAAAAAATATATTTTTTTAAATTTTGAAAATAAAAATTCTTTTGAAAAATAGTATAAAAAGAGGTGATCACGTTGCGCCATCTAGCGGTAGGTAAAATATCGCAAATATTGTTTATTTGCGATATTTCACCCATTGCTACGGAGCGCGCTAAACGCTTGTCAAAATGTATTAGTAATGTTTTGCAAATTTACAAAAAAAAAAAATTTTTTTACTATTTACATTTTTTTTAAAATCAAATGTTGCTTATTTCATCGTATTGATTCACTCACTTCAAGGATGTCACTAATTCAAAACTCACCCTGTAACAATAAATATTAATAGATATAAATAAAAACTCCAATAAATTCCAAAAAAGAGTTTTTTAATTGTTTGTCATTTGTATATTGCTACAACATCGATCATCGATCCCTGCCTTAGTTAAATCTGGTGTGCCTCAGGGATCAAATCTCGGACCACTTCTATTTTTAATATTCATTGATGATCTCTCTAAGAGTCTACGCTGTCGGCATCTAATGTATGCAGATGATTTAAAAATATTCAAAGAAATACTGACAATGGAGGATTGCAATGCACTACAGAAAGATCTTTGCGAATTGAAAAATTGGTGTGAATCTAACAGAATGGAACTGAATGTTGAAAAATGTCAAATTATTCGTTTCACTAGAAATAAGCAAATTAAAGACTACCCTTACTCTATCGGCAATTCAACACTAAAATCTACAAAAAGTGTAAGAGATCTAGGAATACTTCACGACGAGCACCTGACTTTTAGAGAGCATATCAACAATGTAGTAAGTAAGAGCGAGCGAACACTGGGTTTTATATATAGGGTTACTAAACCGTTTAAAAATATTAACTCTTTTAACTTGCTCTATAATTCTCTTGTACGCAGCCAACTGGAGTTTGGTTCCATAATTTGGAATCCATACTATGAGGTGCATTCGGAAGCGATAGAGTCTGTGCAGAGGAAGTATATGCGTATGGTAACCTATAAAACCGGCCTATCACGCACTCTCTACTCTTATGAAGAGCGTTTAAATTATTTTAAGATTTTTACTCTTAGAAAGAGGAGAGAGTGCGGAAGTCTAATGTTTCTGCATAAACTTCTTAACGGCGGGATAGACTCACCAGATTTATTAGAAACGTTAAATTTCAACGTACCATCCAGGCGACTGAGGCAGCACTTAACATTTCACCTTCCCACTTCGCAGACAAATCAATCTTTCCACAATCCTATCTCACGTACATGCCGGTTATACAACACTATAACCGATAACATTGATTTCTTCAACCTGGGACCATTAGTAGTTAACCCTTGGAGTAAATGGGTATTTTCATGGATGCATCTGTCTCTTTTGCAGGATTTTCGGCGACATCGACCTTAAAGTACTATAACTACGAAACTACTACACCAATCATAAAAAGAACAACTGCACAATGATTGCATTGAAATTTCGAATATAGAATATTGAAATATCATTTTGTAAAACAATTAGATAATTATGAATAAATATGAGAACGTCAAAGAAGTGAAAAAAACGCGGAACCAGATCTGGTCGTATCATACTCAACGGATAATTGTTTCAGAACCAGATTTGGTCGTATCATACTCAACGGGTTAAGTCCATTATAAATAACGTATTATGAAACAAATTGATAATTTACCGTATGTTTTTATTATTTTATTCCAGACATTATTCGATCAATTTTTTTTTGTTTACCATTTAATTGTTTAACTTTTTTTCAGAATTCACTAAACTTATTTCTAAAATTGAAGGGCTGAAATTCTAAAGGGTCTAAGTGCCAAAAAATCTCAAACCGATATTTTCACGGAAATACAATCAATGTGCCAAGCCCAATGTCGTATAAAAGAGTCTAAGTGTCTAACTCCGCCCCACTACTACACACAAGCTGTTAAAGCAAGGAGCGGGTCTATGTTCCACTATGCGTGTGCATCGGAAAGGCGGTGTGTGTGCTCTGGCGCAAGCTGCGACCGGTACGCGGCGGCGCCGTCTCTTCTATCGTTCAGTGGCAATTAACAAGTTTATGGAGATGGACGTTACGCCGGTGCCTTCGACTTCAGACACACATGTTGCGAAAAATCGGAAAGAGAATGTGAAAATTCAACGGAAGAAGCGTCGTTTGTGCGGGGAGGAGTATATAACATCAAAAAAGATTAAAATTCCAAAGAAAACGCTGAAAGAGGTTAGTATTATTTTTTAATAATCATTATTTAATAACTTACAGTTGCGTAGCATCGTTGGGCAAATATACGCGACGTTTCGTCTGTTAGTAATTAAATAATGTAAGGTGGTTTTCATTCACTGGATAATGTGCTTCTATTTAAAAACTATATTATTATTTCAGGTTGCCTGCAAGTGTAAATTTCATTGTGGGCAAATTTTACACGAGAGGAGAGAAACCCTTATGATGGAATACTATAGAATTGGAGACGCTATTAAGCAAGGAACATATCTTCTCGGGCTCATTCAAATAACTCCAGTTGGAAGAAGGCGACACGGTACATACACCAACGCTGTAGACAGTCGCAGACAAACATCAGTAGCTTATACTCTGCCAGACGGTACTGGGAACCATGTCCAGGTATGCCGTCAGACTTTTCAAGCTGTTTTTGCCATTTCGCATAAGAAAGTCCAGACTTTGGTGGAAAAAAAGAAGCGCGGAGAAGTGATTTTCATAGACAAGCGGGGATCCGGAAACAAGCCCAGAAAATTCACTGCTGAAATTTTCGAGATAGTACTGCATCATATTAAGTCTTTCCCTTCTCAAGAAAGTCACTACAGTCGACATGAAACTCAAAAATATTATTTAAGCCCCGATCTTAATATTCACCGTTTATACCTGGCATTCAAAGAAAAATACCCAGACTCGCCTGTGACCTACAGATATTACTTTACAACCTTCAAAAAGCATTTTCCCTATTTGAAGTTTGGACGCCCACGAACAGATACCTGTTCAAAGTGTGATCTTCTTCATGCTAAACTGAAATGCTCTGAAGGAAGACAAAAAACTCATACTGCTATCGAGCTAGAAAACCATCACCGTAAAGCTGAAAGTGCTCAAAATACAATGAAAGCGGATTCGGTAAAATCCCAATCCCCAACGAGCGATACGTTGACAATGGCTATGGACATGCAACAAGTCATTTTTATACCGACATTGACTCATAGTCAGATGTTTTATAGCAGACAGCTCTCGTGTTACAACCTTTGCGTTCATATTGCTGACAACCAAAAAGCATACATGTGCCTCTGGAATGAATCATATGCCGGAAGAGGAGGTAATGAAGTTGGTTCTTCACTGTTGAAGGTTTTAAATATAATGTCTGCCAATACTTTAAAAAAAAAAATAGTAATTTGGAGCGACAACTGCATAGGCCAGAATAAAAACCGGATGGTGTTATTTATTCTTATTTATTTAGTTGCCAATGGCGTGTTCGATATCATAGATCATAAATACTTGGTCAGTGGCCACTCTTTCATGTCATGTGATCGTGACTTTGCACAGATAGAACAGAGAAAAAAAGTGGTCAAATGCTATGAACCTGCAGATATCGAAAAAATGATACGTGAATCGTGTCACAAAAACCCATTCGAACCTATAACACTGGACCAACATGATTTTAAAGACCTCAATGAAGCCTCCACGGAGTTCCTGAATACAACAAAATTGAAAATATCAACTGTGTCATGGATAAGAATCCAGAAAAACCGGCTACCATATGTTGATTTAATGCAATCTTTCAATGATCCTATACCTTGGGCCACCATCAACATTTTTAAAAAGGGAAAAATGCCCTCTCAACTGAAGGATATGGTACTTCCAATATTGCCTGCCAAGAATAACATATCAAAAGAAAAACTAATTGACCTAAAACAGATGATGCCGTATATACCTGCTGAACACCAACCATTTTATGATGATTTGATCAATAAAACAGAAGCTTGATAATACACATTTTAAAGGACTGTTGTCATGTCACTTAGACCCTTTTTATTATTATTCAGTTACCTACATAGGACATTTCAGGACTTTGGAACTTTAATACTTTTTCTTTAAATATTTGTTGGTGTGAGAGGTTGGCGGCGGAGTCTCATGACTAAGAATATAATTTTCTTTGTATTTCAATTGAAATAAATAATAATTTCGACAAAATGTTTGTTTTATTCAGTTTTTTTGTTATATCTCGACTTTAACTTTTTGGCACTTAGACCCTTTAGAATTTCAGCCCTTCAATTTTTAATTTTTGTTTTGATAATTTTTATGTTTTTATTATTTTATTCCAGACAATATTTGATCTATTTTTTACCATTTCATTGTTTAATTGTTTTTCAGAATTCACTGTAAACTTATTTCTAAAATTTTTAATTTTTGTTTTGATAATTTTTAAGAATATTAATTTTTGTACTGATAATTTTTGATAATTTTGATAATTTTGATAATTTTGTAAATCATGAGATACGGCACATACGCAATTATAAATTAAGCATGCGTAGTACGCATATAATATTATACCCTAATTAGAAACAAAGTAAAAATGTTAGCGATAGCCATGTAATATTAGAGTATTGTTTGTGTACCTTTTATAATAAATAAAATAATAAATAAAATAAAAACAACATACCTATTATAAGATTATAATATCATGATTTATTATTAGATTCGGATCGGACATACTGTCGCCATCTATCGAGCGGCCCTAGAAATACGTCGGTAAAACAGTCACATGCCCCAGAACACACACATCTGTCATTTTTATTTTTACGTCATTTCTACATTCGTCGTTCTAGACTTCAGTATTAGCGGGTTAAAAAATACAGCTCCCTATCACTTTCTCGCGTGCGTGCGAAAGAGACGCGCGCAATCCTCGCTGCGCAATTTTCGATCTAAAACTCCGATCAATTTTAAAACTTTACTGACATTAAACGTAACGCGTTTTGTTAACGCTGGATTTTACTACCCATCAAATTGTCTTACCGGGGGTCTTTAAACGAAATCGATTCTCAAAGAGTAAACTCCTATAATAAAATATTTATACTAGCATGACATTAAATTCTATGAATACTCGAGAGACCATATCCGGTAATAAAAGAAATCCACGGACGCTACTGCTAGAAATTTGCTCCGCAATATATAGTCGCCTTACAATTATAACTCGATAACTCGAATTTAGAGGTTCAGGGATAAACGCGTTTTAATGTTTTTTTAAAGATTAAACTCGTCCACTATTTTTGATTTGTGGAAACTAATAAGGACCTAAATACTAACCTTAATCTAGATAAGTGGAGATATAGAGTTTTTTCGCTACGATAGCAGACAGTGCTGCCAACTTTCAGCTAGATAAGTCTACATATCGAATTTTAGTATTATAGCTGGAGCTGATTTTCAACTTATCAACCACCGTTTACTCCTGAGGCTGTGGGGAATTTTAGTTATCTGGTTTTAAGGGAATATAGAGTTGATATTTACATCTTCTGGCATACTTATGTATGTGTAATGACAAAGATCAGATTGATTCTTAAGAACATTACGTTACTATTCTGTTATTACGGTTTTATGTATAAAATCGTAATAGAACTATAGGTATTACCCGGCGTTACCCATTTTATATCGGTGCTGAAATGTCTATGTATAACAATTTTCATGGCGATCGCTTGAACGGTATAGAAGTTGATTTGCTGCAGCTCCATCTGGTGGCAATTTACAATAAAGATAATAGCCCGAAAATATTGTGCGTTCTCAAATATCTATGTATACCAATTTTCATGCCGATCAGTTGAGCTATATACAGGTGGATATACTTCAGCGCCATCTCGTGGCGAGTTACAATAAAGTTAATAGCGCGAAAATATTATGCGTTCTCAAATGCTTATACCAATTTGCATGGCGATCGGTTGAGCGGTATTGAAGTTGATGTACTGCAGCGCCATCTGGTTGTAAGTTACAATAAATGTATAAATAGCCTGAAAATATTATGCGTGTTAGAATATCCATATACAAATTTTCATGGCGATCGGTTGAACGTTATAGAAAGTATGTGCTGCATCGCCATTTAGTTGCGAGTTACAATAAAGAGAATAGCCCGAATATATTATGCTTGGTCATGCGTGATATGCTATTAAGCTCGGATAGACAGACAGATATACCAACATCTATTTTTAATTATATAGATAGATATATAATTTATATTATACTAAACAACAGATTAAATAATACAATAAATAATATTTAATATAATAAAATAATTTTAATTTAACCCTTCCAATCGCGAAGTAAAAATTCAGCTGTCACTTACGCCGGCGACATTTTCGCTTGTAAATTCGGCGCAAGTAAATGAACTTGAGTAAAACGACTATAACTTGTAAACCACTACACGGATCATAAAAAGAATAACTGTAAAATGATCGCATTGAAATTTGAAATATAAAACATTGTAAGATTATCTCGTAAAACAATTAAGATAATAATGAATAAATATTACAAAGTTGGCGAACTGAAAAAAAGTCGCCTATTCAAATAATTTCGATGTTTTTATCACAAAATACGTGAAATATGCAAAAATTGTAAATACAGTTATGTTCTTTATTAAATACTTTACCAAAACTTATATTTTGTTTTACTTATTTGGATATAAAAACATTTAGTTACTCAGCCAAGAAAAAATCGATGTATTCTCCGAATGTCCGATGTCTGATGTCAAATTAGAAATCAAGTTGAATTGAGCAAAATATAGCCAATTTTGTGATTATATACGATGTAAATCAAATAATAGCTGTTTCATAAGCGAATTAAACGAATATTACGTCATAATTCGCGATTTTTCGTCATAATTCGGGAAAAGAAACGAACATTTTTTGCAAAGCTAACGTCAGACTATTTTACACGATAAATCGTGAAAAAAAGCAGATGAGCTGTCCCAAATTAGACATTCTCTTTCGGATATCTTCTTAGAATGCAAATCACTTACGCTTTTGCAGGACATAGCACAAAAATAACACGAAAATCACAAAATCACAACGGCCGCACGGCGGCTCGAAGAGTCGCGGCAGGCGCGCGGCGGGAGACTAGCAAAAACTGATTATTGTAAGAAATTATTGGCTAACAGTCGTCGACTAGAGTTCGACCGTTCGACTTTTTCGATATCGCATACTTTATACGCGGATAGGATCGCAATTCGAGTAATAAATCGCATTTTACGCAGCGCGGAGCGCCCAAACCAAAATTGATTAGCTCAAATCTTAGCGATTGGGGATCGGAAGCATCAAATCGGAAGGGTTAATATTAATATTATATTTTTTATATTTTAATTTAATATTAAATAAATAAAATATTATCATATTAAATATTAGATGGATATCGTTGTTTATCGTTGTAATTTTGTTCTATTACAAGGAATTTAGTTGAAACTCCATTATTCGATTAGTTTTTTTTATTTTTTATTTGTGTCAAACATAATTATAAAACGCATAAAAATGGTCATACCAAGTAATGGTGCGAAGAAACAACGGCCCACATTCACATGACCATGCTCAGCGTATACCCAACTAGGCCAAATATAGCCTGTATCTGGGCATACGACTTACTTTCTGACTTAGGTGGAGAAGCCTAACTGACGTTGGTACTCATATAGATACATATACACATACACACATACATATACATACATACACCAATATATAAATATAACGATCTAAATATATTATAGTATTATTCTTTTGCATTATATTACAATATAGTACATTTTGTTTAATATCTTATATCATATTATATAGGTAGTATAATAGTAAAGTTATGCAGATATATATATATATATATATATATATATATATATATATATATATATATATATATATATATATATATATATATATATATATATATATATATATATATATATATATATATATATATATATATATATATATATATATATATATATATATATATATATATATATATATATATATATATATATATATATATATATATATATATATATATATATATATATATATATATATATATATATATATGTATTTATATATATATATATATATATATATATATATATATATATATATATATATATATATATATATATATATATATATATATATATTTATTAAATACTTTACCAAAACTTATATTTTGTTTTACTTATTTGGATATAAAAACATTTAGTTACTCAGCCAAGAAAAAATCGATGTATTCTCCGAATGTCCGATGTCTGATGTCAAATTAGAAATCAAGTTGAATTGAGCAAAATATAGCCAATTTTGTGATTATATACGATGTAAATCAAATAATAGCTGTTTCATAAGCGAATTAAACGAATATTACGTCATAATTCGCGATTTTTCGTCATAATTCGGGAAAAGAAACGAACATTTTTTGCAAAGCTAACGTCAGACTATTTTACACGATAAATCGTGAAAAAAAGCAGATGAGCTGTCCCAAATTAGACATTCTCTTTCGGATATCTTCTTAGAATGCAAATCACTTACGCTTTTGCAGGACATAGCACAAAAATAACACGAAAATCACAAAATCACAACGGCCGCACGGCGGCTCGAAGAGTCGCGGCAGGCGCGCGGCGGGAGACTAGCAAAAACTGATTATTGTAAGAAATTATTGGCTAACAGTCGTCGACTAGAGTTCGACCGTTCGACTTTTTCGATATCGCATACTTTATACGCGGATAGGATCGCAATTCGAGTAATAAATCGCATTTTACGCAGCGCGGAGCGCCCAAACCAAAATTGATTAGCTCAAATCTTAGCGATTGGGGATCGGAAGCATCAAATCGGAAGGGTTAATATTAATATTATATTTTTTATATTTTAATTTAATATTAAATAAATAAAATATTATCATATTAAATATTAGATGGATATCGTTGTTTATCGTTGTAATTTTGTTCTATTACAAGGAATTTAGTTGAAACTCCATTATTCGATTAATTTTTTTTAATTTTTATTTGTGTCAAACAGAATTATAAAACGCATAAAAATGGTCATACCAAGTAATGGTGCGAAGAAACAACGGCCCACATTCACATGACCATGCTCAGCGTATACCCAACTAGGCCAAATATAGCCTGTATCTGGGCATACGACTTACTTTCTGACTTAGGTGGAGAAGCCTAACTGACGTTGGTACTCATATAGATACATATACACATACACACATACATATACATACATACACCAATATATAAATATAACGATCTAAATATATTATAGTATTATTCTTTTGCATTATATTACAATATAGTACATTTTGTTTAATATCTTATATCATATTATATAGGTAGTATAATAGTAAAGTTATGCAGATATATATATATATATATATATATATATATATATATATATATATATATATATATATATATATATATATATATATATATATATATATATATATATATATATATATATATATATATATATATATATATATATATATATATATATATATATATATATATATATATATATATATATATATATATATATATATATATATATATATATATATATATATATATATATATATATATATATATATATATATATATATATATGTATTTATATATATATATATATATATATATATATATATATATATATATATATATATATATATATATATATATATATATATATATATATATATATATATATATATATATATTTATTAAATACTTTACCAAAACTTATATTTTGTTTTACTTATTTGGATATAAAAACATTTAGTTACTCAGCCAAGAAAAAATCGATGTATTCTCCGAATGTCCGATGTCTGATGTCAAATTAGAAATCAAGTTGAATTGAGCAAAATATAGCCAATTTTGTGATTATATACGATGTAAATCAAATAATAGCTGTTTCATAAGCGAATTAAACGAATATTACGTCATAATTCGCGATTTTTCGTCATAATTCGGGAAAAGAAACGAACATTTTTTGCAAAGCTAACGTCAGACTATTTTACACGATAAATCGTGAAAAAAAGCAGATGAGCTGTCCCAAATTAGACATTCTCTTTCGGATATCTTCTTAGAATGCAAATCACTTACGCTTTTGCAGGACATAGCACAAAAATAACACGAAAATCACAAAATCACAACGGCCGCACGGCGGCTCGAAGAGTCGCGGCAGGCGCGCGGCGGGAGACTAGCAAAAACTGATTATTGTAAGAAATTATTGGCTAACAGTCGTCGACTAGAGTTCGACCGTTCGACTTTTTCGATATCGCATACTTTATACGCGGATAGGATCGCAATTCGAGTAATAAATCGCATTTTACGCAGCGCGGAGCGCCCAAACCAAAATTGATTAGCTCAAATCTTAGCGATTGGGGATCGGAAGCATCAAATCGGAAGGGTTAATATTAATATTATATTTTTTATATTTTAATTTAATATTAAATAAATAAAATATTATCATATTAAATATTAGATGGATATCGTTGTTTATCGTTGTAATTTTGTTCTATTACAAGGAATTTAGTTGAAACTCCATTATTCGATTAGTTTTTTTTATTTTTTATTTGTGTCAAACATAATTATAAAACGCATAAAAATGGTCATACCAAGTAATGGTGCGAAGAAACAACGGCCCACATTCACATGACCATGCTCAGCGTATACCCAACTAGGCCAAATATAGCCTGTATCTGGGCATACGACTTACTTTCTGACTTAGGTGGAGAAGCCTAACTGACGTTGGTACTCATATAGATACATATACACATACACACATACATATACATACATACACCAATATATAAATATAACGATCTAAATATATTATAGTATTATTCTTTTGCATTATATTACAATATAGTACATTTTGTTTAATATCTTATATCATATTATATAGGTAGTATAATAGTAAAGTTATGCAGATATATATATATATATATATATATATATATATATATATATATATATATATATATATATATATATATATATATATATATATATATATATATATATATATATATATATATATATATATATATATATATATATATATATATATATATATATATATATATATATATATATATATATATATATATATATATATTTATATATATATTATATATATATTTATATATATATATATATATTTATATATCACGATTGATTGTGATTTTTTTCATTGTTTTTGCTTAAATTTGTCTTTAATAAAGACATTTTATTTTGGTTTGCAAAAGGATACGCTTTGTTTTTGAGATGTGGATGAAGGGTGATCGTTCGCTAGCGATAAAGGGATCCCATTAAACCTACAGTGTACCGTCGAAAGTGGTACTCATCCAAGAATACATCTCGTTTAAACAATAAGCATTTCCCAGTCCAGTCCGGGAAAACCTTCCAGCTATGTAAGTGGCTTTTATTATTTTTATTTTTTCATCAAAGTGTCATCCTTTAAACGAATTCTTTAAAAAAAGATTTTACAAAAAACCAATCAAATATTAACAATATTATACAATTTTATCTTATGTTTTGAACTCTTGTAAATATCATATAGCCTTAAGTATAAACTTCTCGACCAGAAATTACGATTTATATCTTATTTCATGGGAACGAGCAAATGAAGTATTTTATTTTTATTTTCATTTAATAGCTGGCTGATAGCGAGCCCAGCAATCGTATATCGTCCCTTTAAAGAGTGGATATATTCGAATTTCAAATCGAATTTTCGAAATGTCATTCCGCATTTAAGAGACGATTGATTGTGATTTTTTTCATTGTTTTTGCTTAAATTTGTCTTTAATAAAGACATTTTATTTTGGTTTGCAAAAGGATACGCTTTGTTTTTGAGATGTGGATGAAGGGTGATCGTTCGCTAGCGATAAAGGGATCCCATTAAACCTACAGTGTACCGTCGAAAGTGGTACTCATCCAAGAATACATCTCGTTTAAACAATAAGCATTTCCCAGTCCAGTCCGGGAAAACCTTCCAGCTATGTAAGTGGCTTTTATTATTTTTATTTTTTCATCAAAGTGTCATCCTTTAAACGAATTCTTTAAAAAAGATTATATATATATATATATATATATATATATATATATATATATATATATATATATATATATATATATATATATATATATATATATATATATATATATATATATATATATATATATATATATATATATATATATATATATATATATATATATATATATATATATATATATATATATATATATATATATATATTTGTATATATATATATATATATATATATATATATAAATTATTTTCAATAATATATAAAATTAGATTCATGAAAAGTTACTTATCTGGGGTCCTGGTGGACCAGAAACATTTTACCGATAGTTAATGTCCTCTTTAAATACTTAGGGCAGCAGCACCTGTTTCCGCAATATGTTCTTAGTTATTGCTCACTGCAGCCGAATTATTGTATGCCCTTGGATGTAATGAGTATAGGAGGATGGTTTCTGTAACAGAAATGGATGTTAGTAACTTATTTTAGAAGAAATTATATGACTGAGAATATTTCGACACTAGTCGTATTCATCTCTATGACATTTCTCATATGAGAAATGTCATAGAGATGAATACGACTAGTGTCGAAATATTCTCAGTCATATAATTTCTTCTAAAATAAGTTACTAACATCCATTTCTGTTACAGAAACCATCCTCCTATACTCATTACATCCAAGGGCATACAATAATTCGGCTGCAGTGAGCAATAACTAAGAACATATTGCGGAAACAGGTGCTGCTGCCCTAAGTATTTAAAGAGGACATTAACTATCGGTAAAATGTTTCTGGTCCACCAGGACCCCAGATAAGTAACTTTTCATGAATCTAATTTTATATATTATTGAAAATAATTTAAAAAAATTTACACACTTAAAATATCAATATATATATATATATATATATATATATATATATATATATATATATATATATATATATATATATATATATATATATATATATATATATATATATATATATATATATATATATATATATATATATATATATATTTATAGTTGTATCAATATTTTCCTTACTGATGTACGCTTATAGTCGTGTCCGACTATAAGCGTACATACTGTCATGTTAGAAGCGAGATCCAAAGGTCGCGACGTAATAAAATAAAATTATGTTTTAACATTAGGACACAGTAACTACCGTCAAGCCAGCACCGTTACGCGTCATGTTAATTCATAGGTTTGAACCACAATTCGAGTTTTCTACGTAATCCTTATTGAAACATAGGTATTTCCATGCGTATGACATCGTTGTATTTTTCTCAGTGTGTGGCTTGACTTAGGTGAATTACATTCGATGCCATATAATTCAGGTTAGATCTTACTTGCGCCTATCGATGACCCTACTCCGGGTTTTATTTTGGAGTTTCCTTCCCTTAGACGATTTACAGACTAATCCTGACGGCAACAAACTCGTCGAATCTGGCTTGGAACACATCTGTGTACCCGGGTCACTATATTCCAGTATCTGTGCCTCTTTATGCAGCTCCGAATTGCAATGCTCAGAAGGATCGTTCGCTGGAGTATTGAACATGTCTTAACTGGCCAGGTTTAGCTTGTGGTTCAAGCGTTATGTAATAAACACCTTGCACTGACCAACCCAGACCAAATACGATATGTATACCTTTGGTCGTTGAGGAGTTGCAATGAGTTTGGTCTGGTTAGAGTTTTAAAAAAATACCTTTGTCGACCATAACTATTGTCATTGAGGAATTCCGTACTGAGCAAACGATCCTGGCGTCAGATCATGACCGTCAAAAAATTTATGAGATCGGTTCTGACCGTACGTGGCGCTAACTTTAGTCTTTGAAGAGTTTCGAGGCTGAGCAGATGATCCTGGCTCAACATTATATCATGACTCTTCAATACGTTACTGTCATTCGATCTCAACGTATGTATCAAACGGAATATGTCTACTTTTAGCCGCGATTTGTCCACATTTATATAACAAGTAATAATGGCCGAGTGATCAATCTCGCCCCACTCTACGGTATTACGATAGATCATAAGGATTACAGTATAAATAAAACGAAATCTTTAGCTAAAATTTGACGATTTACAGTAAGTACCTACGCTGAATTTATGCAACCCCAGGGACGCGAGTTAAATTCGCAGGAAAAAACTTGTTGCAATGCGTTACCGAATCGACAAAAGCATCACATATAAATGAACCCAGATTGCATTCATCATATCCGCAAGCAAATCTGCTAAGCTGAACACGAGTCGATCCAAGCTCGCGTTTTCCTATTTCGTCCACCTGCTCCTTGAACGGCGCCAGAAGATCCATTATGGTCGTATCTATTAATAGAAATGAATATTTTAGCGTATTGGCAATATTCCAAAAGTGATGTTGGCAAGATTCTACTTATGAATTTTAGTATAATAGATAACGTGAAATTATATTTTAGAGTTGCAATTACTGGGATCGCACGCCACGATAATACAAACGGAAACAATTGAGTTAGAAGATGGCAAATCTTGGTAAGCAGGCATTGGTTTAAGAACCAAATGGTTGCCTTAAAACTTAGATTAGAATTCCCATGGTGCTAGATTTTATTTCACAAATGAAAAGGGTCAATCTGATATGGGTGAAGGGACACAGTGGAGTGCAGGGGAATGAAGAGGCGGACAAATAGGCGAGAAACGGCTTATCGAGACCCAATGTCGTACCAAAATAGCAAAAGATTTTTTCAAAAATCAGATTAGAGTACCAGAGCCTTCTATGAACCGCTCAAAACTGGCGAATACATAGTGAGGCGATGCTAGTAATCAAGACAAAGTTGGTCAATAAAAGATGGTTTTTATGAAATCAAAATGGGTAGACATATGATTGTATTTTAGGTTAAAAAAAGAGTAAAAAGAGTGTCTTAGAGTATTTTAAATAGTTTTAGCATAATACGAGAATTATAAACTGGATAAAAGACACGAGATATGCCTATAAAGAGTGCACTCGCAGCCGATACAACAGGGCAACATTCAAGATACGTACATGAAACTTCCTGATGGTAATGATTTGAGTTGCTTAATTACCTTGTGGCACAGAATTATCCAGATAGATGGGCTGTCCTTCCCAACTTTGCAGTACTCCAGCACTATCGAAGGATAGTGTAATCTCACCAAGGTATCTCGTGAATGCTGACGCCTGCACAATTGGAACCTTAAAATAATTTACTTATTACGAAAAATTTAAATATTTATTAATATCTCTAAAAAAAAGTGACTCCATAAGAGCTTTAATATTTAAAATAAACACAGAAAAGTAGGTGCTTATATATTTTTTTTATTTTTTATTTATTTTGTTTATTCACTTATTACTAATCAACATAACAGTAAAACCAAGGCATTGAGAAGTAAAATTAATAAAGATATTATTGTAACTATACAAATAGATTGACACTTATAATACTAGCTATCATATAAGAATAAATAATGCATAGCTTGCAATTTAAACAAGTGAGGGTTGGCGGTAAAAATATCGAAATCTGGTGCCATTAAGTGAATTTCATTTAATCGCCGCAAAGCACGCGCCAACAAGTTCCACCTCGTAAGGTTAGTGCGCGAGAACGGCTCCGCGAAAAGATAGTGCGATCGAGCACTAAGATAATTATTTGGTATGAAAAGATCCACCTTGGCTAGTAAGCTAGGGTTATCAGTTTTACCACGAAATTCTCTTCTGAGACAGAGAGAATTATAGCCAACCATGCCTGTGATAAATGCAGTTGGATACAAAAATGGATAATATCCGTACTGCTTATAGGTGCATTCTTATTTACCAATAAGTGTGATGAATAAATTGATTTTGTTTCGTACTTAGCCTAAACTTTTCTAGCGTGGCAACTTAAATCAAGCGACTCAGCCGAACGCAACCAACTAGTGAAGAGAGGACTGGTCGAACGCCGCCACATATAAGTCAGACTGTTATACGATCGGAGCGGACGGTCGATATCAATATCGCAGCTGCCGTAATTTCTGTTTTGTATATTTATATTTCGCTCGCGTGCGCGTTGTTTTGTATTAAAACCTACAATAAATTTGTGCACCCATTGGAACAAGGCGTTTATGTAGAATCCTGCAATCCTTCACCAGCGACAATTAGAGGTTGTCCAAGCAGACCGCACCTCACTACAGGTGTTAACTTAGGAAGTATCTTCAAGATATTTATTATAGACATAATTATCGTAGACAAAGCCAGTTACCTCTTTACCAGTTTCTTCATTGATTTCTACGACTGGGTAGTCTGCTTGTGGCATATCCCCGCTAGGAGTTTCTCCAGTAAATAGAAGAGTATGACTGTGACCTCCTACTATTAAGTCTATATTGGCGCCACTCTTTCGGGCTATTTGTCTAAACAGACGAATGGAAAAATATAGTTTTTTAGTGACTAAGTATATTATATTATGAAATAATAATGAAACTACCTGTCTAAGTCAAGACCGCAGTGAGATAGAATAATGATTATATTAATTCCTTTTGCTGTAAGTCTCGCAGCTTCGGCTGTAACTGATTCCACTTCATCCAAGAATATGAGATCTCGTGTCCGAGCGATGTTCTAAAGAATGAATATAGAAGGTCAAATATTAATATTCTTTGAAATTTCTCGATTTGCATTAGGATATGCGGATGGTAATTTTTCATAGAAGAATTTTACGAAACATGTACATATAAAAAGTTATATTTATGTCGACTTCACACATACAAATTCCAGAATGTTGGATTACAATTTAAAATAGTAATGCAAAATACTACGAAATGTATGCAAAAACAAGTGCTAGTATTTTTACATATTTTTATATTTTTGGTCAATAACAACAAATAGCTTATCAATAATAATATAAAAACGTATTTCAACGACAGCAAAGCAAGTTATGTTTTAAATTATTTACAATGATTATTAAAAAAAAAGAAAAGAATTTTAAATTTAGGATTAGGCTCGATACGTATTTATATGGGTATTTTTTATGGGTGTTTTTGTGTGGTTGCGTGATGAGGGCTTGTGTGTGTATGTGTGTATGTGTGTGTGTGTTGTGTGAGTACTGTATGGTGTACACATGTGCAAGTCAGTGCATCTAGGAACGCGGGATGCTAACTCGGTTCAATCTGATCACCAGCTCTGTATATAATCTCTTCAGCTCTTTAACCCCTCAAGCGGCGGGTGTATATCTTAGCAGTCACCTGTCATTTCTGAAAGTGAAGGTCAAAAATATAGCACTTTATAAAAACGATCATAAGAATGCAACTACTTGATGGATAATTAAAAGAAGAATTGTAGAATAATCGCATTGAAATTTGAAATATAAAACATTAAACCTCATTTTGTAAAACAATTAGATAATTATAAATAATTATTAGAAAGTTGGAGAACTGAAAAAACTTACTTATTCAGCGATATCGACGTTTTATCTCAAAATACGAAACCCTATCTAGAAATTGTAAACACATTTGTGTACGTTATTACATGCTGTACCAAATCTATTAGTTCGTTTTATTATTTTCATACATATATCCGAAGAGAAGCTACATAATATTCGAAGAGAAGCACAGATCCGGGCAATGGCAACACTCGACTAGGTGCCCCAGAATACAAACAATTGTATTAGGTATTCTAGACTGCGAGAAGCACGGCTGAATAATGGTACAATACAGAATGTATCCGTCTTTCTCACACATATCTAACAGGGGGTTGCACTGTGATTTTTTTGTAAATTCAGTTCGTTTAGAGCGCGGTTTGTCGCGCCGCGATCGTTCCCGCTTTGGGACGTTACTGAGCATTGACTACAATACATCGTACCCGATTCGGGACGTTACTGTCTTGAGGGGTTAATTAACTAAGGACCGACTACTGTCGTGGTTAAATATATCAATTGCATTAAAACCTACATTGTATAATGGGTATCACAAATTGTGTTGCACCTTGGTACATAAAAAAATATTGGATCGCGCAAGGGTCGGGAAGGTGCTCGTATGCTTACGCTACTCAGGAGATAAGGACGGTCCAACCGATAAAGAACTATTTTGTATTAAATCCTCATATCACATGCTACTCGCTGATCGTCAAATATCTTCAAACCATAGCGTTGCAGTTCTCCAGCGTATTATATGTCGGAGGAAAATGATCGGTAATTTTGGTTACGTATAAACCGTTTTTACATACGCTAAATCCTCAGCTGTATGTGGCCTACTGCGGACACCAAATGTTAGAAGCAAATTCGACATAAACCGTCCTCAGGAATGTATATTTTGAAGACAACTACAAACTATCATAAAAAAATCGAGGGTGTTCAGTTCTGATCTACGACTGATTTCAGTTCAGGTTAAGTCTACCACTGGGGTTTTGGGGGGTACGGGGGTTCTCCCACGGAAAATTTGGCGAATTTGCAGCGAAATGGTGTAATTTAAGCTGAATTCAACCAAAATTCTACTTCAAATTTTGTACAGCTTTGCATTGGAAAATCACGCAGTATGATGTATTACATCTTTGGATAAGTAAAACATCACACCTTTAAGAATATGAATTTTTAAAACATAAAAAAAATCATATGGTTAAAAAACAAAATTTTATATTTTCGGGGGGGGGGGGTCCGGCCGCCAGGACTCCCTTTTTAGCTATGCCGCTGTTGACGTCTGAATATATGTGCTTGTGCTTCTTTCGATCTACTTCCAGGATTTCATCATTGCCAATTTTTTTCTTTTTTTTTTGGTAGTAGTCTTTATTCATAAAATAAATACAAATTAGATGTCACAGTTCCCCACTAAGGCTAGTGACTTTTCAATGGGTAACTAAACAATAATATGTTTATATCTGACTTACTATACTCATATTAACATATTATACTTATATTAACTTTGTATACAGGGTCAGTTTAATTTGTGACATCCTTGAAGTGGGTAAATCAATGCGATCCTTTTATATATATTTTTTTAGACAAAAGAACTAAATTTTTTTGGTAATTTTGCAAAATTTGTCCGATAACATAGAAGTTTTGCAAGCGTTAAGTGCAATGCACCATCTAGCAATAGGACATCGCGAATAAACAATATTCGCGATATTTTATCTCCCGCAACTCATTTTATACAATTTTTAAATGAATAAATATTTTTAAAAATTCCAAAAGCAAAACTTTTTTAAAAAAAACCCTTTTTTTCCAAAACTTTTCATCAAAAGCTGATTATTAGCTCTTTTTGATTCACCCAATACAAGGATGCCATTGTTTAAAAACTGACCTGTATTTACAACGAATTAAATTGATTCGTAAAATTTACGCTATTCAAAATAACGAGTGAAAGGATTCAAATGTTCTTGCATCAAGTTCAGTTGTCAACTGCAACGGGCGAACCCGTCAATTCAGGAAGTTTTTACGAAATCATTCTCCCGTTAAGTTAGTGCAGAAGACAAAAGAGAAGGCACACACTCACGCTCTTATTTCCAGTTGCGATCAGATTACTCCGGTCTCTCGACTGGTTTCGAGTTCGAGGTCGCTTACGCGGTCCTCACCCTTACGTAGCGGTGAAATGGTGTCAACAGAATCTATCGCAGACCACGGCATCCTTTTCCCAGCTCGTCACCCGGAATCGGGTAGCCGATGGTCGTTCCAAGAGCAATCGCCGTAAGGTCAGCAACCACCCCGCTATATAGGAAACAGACTGATCTTGGATCAGTTCAATTCTCATAGGTCTTCACCGCCATGATTTTTTTAAAAACACCTGTATTGATGAGATAGTCGCAGTGATTGAAGAAAGTGCCGATGTCGTTGATATAAACATTGAAAAGTAATGGCACTAAATGGGATCCCTGTGGAACACCAGACTAAATGTAAAATAATATAGATATAAATCTATCAATGCCTTAATTGAACACGTAGGTAGCTATCTACCTTAACAGATCTCATTGTATATACGGTTTAATAGCTCCCCTTGATTGACGCAATTGAATGCTTTGAGATGCCGGCTTAAAGTATGTCACATTCGCCTGATTTCGGCGATCGACAGCAATTACACAAATTAGATAATCCATACTAAATAGAAGCAAATGCAGAAATCAGAACCGAGGTAGTGATATAGATAAACGAAAGACTCACAAAAGAAGAATCGGTGCTTACTACAATCAGGACAGATATGATACTACCGCCAACAGAGTTAACAGAGATTATGATTGAAGATAATGAAGATACACGTTCTTTTTGTAAACAAACTTAAAATCCTAATGCGCTAACTTTTTGTGCTGGGCATAGTAAACAAATACAATATTCATCCACTAGAACCAGAGTGGCCCAAATGAAAAAAATATTGTTTGTGGTTATGGGCCAAAATCATTAAAGCGAATTCTTATGTGAACATAGCAAAAAAGAGTAACATGGCACATACTTTTTATTTTGATGATTTCTTGAATATATCAATTTTGAATGACTGGAATTGTAAATAAGGATTTTTATATAGATTTTGCGTTAAACTCAAAATCACCAAAATGTCACTTAAGCCACTCTGTTCTGGTGGCCTCATATATTAGAGCAGGCAGTTCTGTCAAAAACAATGTACACTTACCGGAGTATCGCGTAGTAATACGCCAATGATACCAATATTCCGACCATTTCTTTGTACAATTACACTTTTAGTATATTTGTTCTGGAAGGTTGGCTCTCCTGAGTCATCTATATTGCTGACAACAACTGGAGCTCTCAAGTGTTCCATAAATGGTACTACTCCTTCGATTCCATCATCGAATTCATGATTTCCAAGTACCTTAAATAATACCAATAATAATGAATTGTTTATATTATGCGTTTAGATGTTTTTGTTATATGTGATTCGTATTCAAAATGAAGTGAACAATACAGGGTGAGTTTTTAATTATTGACATCCTTGTAGTGGGTGAATCAGTATGGCGAACTAATCAACTTTTAATAAGATGTTTATAAGAAAACAAAAAAAAATATATTTTATAGTGAAAATATTTTTTTTTTTGAATTAGAATAAAAAGCTATATGATAATATTGTTTATTGGCGATATATTACCTACCGCTAGATGGCGCAGTGCACTCAACGCTTCTCAAACTTTCTCCAATATATAGCATTTACAAATATACCAAAAAAATCTCTTTTTTTCCATTTTTTTTATTAAAAACTTGCTTACTTCGTCGTACTGATACATCCAACACAAGGATGTCACTAATTAAATACTCACTCTGTAGATTATGTCGTCATTAATTTGAACTAATCTCATTGATAAGAGTTCTGCTAGAGTTGCAATGATAGAATTAACAGAGTAGATAATAAGGAGCCCTAAAATCGTTTGGTTGTAAATAGAATGGGGGCAGTGCCATTAATGGCTGAGGAATAACTACGTGTTTTTGTAAAGGCGTCATCCTAACATCAAAAATAGATTAGGTCGGGCATGTAATACTTCGAGTATTGTAAGAATGTCTCTGGATAAAAAAAAACAAACATGAAATCTTTATTTCAGCTACACTGAAGCCATCCTAAGTTATGCCATTTCAATTTGAGAAAATCGTTATTTATGCCACGGGGAACCCATAGTCGTATTTCAAAAGAGAGCAGTTTGAATAATTGCAAAGGTGAAAAGGGAAGAGTCGTGTCGATCAATTTTTAAAAGGCTAAGGATCTCTTTTTAACATCACTCAATTTTTTTTAAATTTTTGGCAGAGTTTTATATGAGTAAAGAAACTAATTATACCAAGTTTTCGGATAGCCACGCAAAAAATACAAGAAATAAATTTAAAGTGCATAACTAAACTTAGTTAGGCAAGATACAAAATATTCCAAACCATATCACTTCAAAGGCTACCGGAAAGTTTGAAAGTAATTCAGGTGGAAAGCCTGTTCAAGAAGTTACTAAAGGAGTTTCTAGTAGATAATGCTTTTCATTGACTAGACGACTTCGTTAATGTTAAGAAAATATTTAAAATGTTATAAATAGGATAGAAAACGAATTTACCGCGTGAAATTTGTAGGACCCGACGTTTCGGTGACGTTGCAGCCGCCGTTGTCTAGGGTAGACTCAGTCTACCCTAGACAACGGCGGCTGCAACGTCACCGAAACGTCGGGTCCTACAAATTTCACGCGGTAAATTCGTTTTCTATCCTATTTATAATGTCAAACAACCGCGATAGTCTTCGATTTTATATTTAAAATGTTGTCCACTCTTTTGACAATTTTATGTAGTATTATTGAATATTTTTTTTTTTTTTGTTATTTCATTTTATCTTGAAAATTTGTTATTTTTAATGTGTTTTACCGAGTACATTTTAATGATGATTTTTCAGAAGCGCTTATAATACAAAATATTCATTGTGCATTTTGTTATGGGAAATTTAAATTTGTATAACATGTATAATATGTATAACATACATACTTATATATTAGGAAAACAATAATAAAGAACTTTGGACCCTGTATACTTAGAGCTGAATTTTAATATTGGTATAACGGACGAATTAACTTAAATAATAATTATATACCTAGATTTAAGGTATATAATTAATATTAACTCAAATATAAATTATATACCTAGTTTTTTTTGGAAATAAATTGAAATTGGAATTGAAACATAAATATTATATTATAATGAATCTGTCTGGCTGCCTGTATGTGTGTTGATAACTCGAGAACTACTGGCTTGCTTTCGATCGAGATTTTTCCCTGTCTCTTCCTATCACAAAATCGGTTGCTGATTTTACAAAATATCATACCGCCTATTTTTTGCGGAATTGCCCATTTCAGATATTTTTCTCACGTCTTATGTCGCCTTAATCCGATTGAGCTGAAATTTGGCACGCAGGCATCATTTAATTATGTCAAGAGTTCAAAAGATTGCGTTTGAAATCGGCCCAACAAGGGGCGATAGTCATATTTCAATCCCGAAATTTTGGAAGACTTGAGCTGTCGACTACAACGGGCGAACCCGTCACCTCAGAAAATTTAAAAATTTTGATCGTTTTGTCTTCATAAAGGTGAGCGTAGAAGACGAAACAGTTCACCGTCTAGTCGCCCTTATGAGACCAACGCCTTATCGCGAGATAACCAGGTTAATCACCCACCGGGCCGACACACGCGCCTTACTACCAGTTTCAACCAGATTACTCCGGTCTCCCGACTGGTTACGGGTTCGAGGTCGCTTACGCGGTCCTCTACCTTACGTTGCGGTGAAACGGTGTCTAACGAAGCTATCGCGGACCATGAAATCCTTTGCCCGGCTGTGCACGGGTAGCCGATTGGTCGTTTCAAGAGCAGTCGCATCTTGCGGTGTCGACTACAACGGGCGAGCCCGTCACCACAGGACGTTTTAACGATTAGTCGTTCTGTCGCCCTGCAGTGAACGTAGAAGACTTTGGACAGTACAATCCTACGTCCAGCTACGTCACAACCCGTGAGAGTCCAACGCCTTACCGCGAGTGAGCCAGGAATAAACCCGGCGGGCTCGAGATACTCGCGCCCTCACTCCCAATTGTGACCAGATTTCTCCGGTCTCTCGATTGGTTCCGAGTTCGAGGTCGCTTGCGCGGTCCTCTCCCTTAAGAAGCGGTGAAACGGAGTGCACCGAATCTATCGCGGACCAAGGCGTCCTTTGCCCGACTCTGAACCGGGATCGGATGGCCAATGGTCATTTCAAGAGCAGTCGCCGTAAGGTAGACAACTACCCCCGCTCTATAGGAAACAATACAGTTCCCAGACTCCCCCGACTATTAGTCGGAGAGCACAATCGATTGGCTTGCGCCGCTCGGTGCGCAGACCGTCCAGGAGCCCCAGAGGTTTGATTCCCAGGGGAGACTAGTTGATCCAGTGTCCTACCCAGGTTCGCACCCCATGCGTGGAGGCCATCGGATGGGTGTTGACCCGTGAGTGTGACCGACCCTGAACACATGGGTCATTGTGGCCACCTCATCATGGGCCCATTAGCTTCACAAGAGCAGTCGCAGTAAGGTGAGCAACTACCCCCGCTCTATATGAGACAGTACTGTTTTAAGACTCCCTCGGCTGTCAGTCAGAATGCACAATCGATTGGCCTCGATAGCCCTCAGGCCTTTAAAATCAACCATTATACATACGCTTTACAAGTTTTCGGATTTAGACCTCCCTAATCAAAATAACCATTAATTAATATTATATTTAAACTGTTGAATGTTCTTCAGGTGTTTCCATTTCTCTTCTATGTCATTATATAACCTGGGCCCAAGGAAAAAAGCTTGTCTTTGTGCAAATATTGTTTGCACTAGAGGAATAAGGAAATTTTGTTTCCGTGAACTGCGAGTTTCTTTACTCATGCCTATCTTCATATTTATGTAAAAATATTATCACGCATTTTAGAAACAATTTCTTGACGTCCAGGACTTTAGACCCTTTGAAGAGACTCTCTGACTGGTATTCATTAGGCTTCCTATAAATTATCCGTAACAGCAGTTTTTGCGTCTTTATTAGCGGGTCCAGGGCCTTTTTCGTGCAAGCATCCCATCCTATAATTTCATAAATCATTAGGCTTTGACATAGAACCATGCAGGTATTTTATACATTTACGTTTATTTTACCTAGAATATTTTCTGTTAAATGCATTATATATCAGCAGGATAAATAATAAACACAGCCAAATATCAATAACACAAAGACTTTGATACGGACGGAGACGCGGGTATAGCTTGTCTTATATACTAAAAAGAAAAACTGTTTTGGCTTTCTTCATATATAAATCCCGCGTGATGCATAATTTTCCCGGATCGTAACAGAAATGACATGAAAGAAATTAGACTCTGCCTAAAGCTCCCTTTTAAAGTTCGGCCGTGAACAAAAAAAAATAGTTAAGTGCGAAATTATTCAAAAGTTTCAAATTTTAATTCAATATTACTTGCTGGATTTATATTTGTTTTATTTGTGTATATTTCATTAAGTACTAGCTGTTGCCCGCGGCTCCGCTTCGCGTAAAGTTTCGAATCGATTTGGTTTTAAGTGGGTGACATTTATTTGCCTATTTAGACGCTGCCCAATTTAGGTATAAGGTAAGAAACCTAATTTATGGTATAGGGGAGTTTGAAAATTCCGAGTTTATTTTCCATGTTGATAATTAGCAAAATTTGTAATATTTTAAACATAACGGAATTATAATAGCTGACGTTCTAATTCTCATATAATTTAGTATTCATCTATTTATGTTAAAAATATACGAAGGCATATTGCTGGATTGACAATAAAATTATTTTACGTTGATTTTTCTACATAGAATTTGCATTTCTATTTTAATATATTATTCTCTCTTAGTATTTAATGGCATTAGTAAATTTTGATTATTTGTAAGTAGGTAATATTAAATATAATAAATATTACAGCCATGACAACTATCGTGATAGTTATATTTTTAATAATTAAATTTTAAGCATTTAATTTTGTGACGCATCGAAGTGTAGGAATGCTTATCTACTGGAGTAGTTCATTGTATTGTATTGTATTGTACCTTTAGATATATAGTGAAAGACGTCCCCCCTCAGATGCACGCTATCTCTCTCGTAGAAGTACGCGTCTTGTTCCTCGCCCCGCGTTACTAATTTCATGATATCTTAATAACTACACTACCTAAATACTTACAGTAAATAGCAAATTTTATCTCTATTGAATACCCGTGTAAATGGATTTTTTTTTTTTGATAAGGATTAATATTTAATTGCTAATGTCTTCAACAAACACTGCCTTCTTATTTTTCTTACTTTTTTGGGATATAAAAGCAGTTGAAATCGGAGACTGTCGCGGTTGTTTGACATTAAAAATAATATATAAACGAATTTACCGCGCGAATTGTACAAAATTGACGCGGTAAATTCGTTTTTAACTTATTTATGATAAAAGGAGTTATTGTTGCTTAAATATAAAAGTCGGATATAATGCTGTCGTTGACTTTTTGTAGATCTCTTTAAGACCGATATTATTTTCATATATAACCGTTTCTTTAGCGCACGCCGATAAAGCAACTCACCAGCTTATTTTTTTCCGACTTGATTAAAAAATATCGTGATTTCTTATTGAAAACCAATATATATATATATATATATATATATATATGTATATATATATATATATATATATATATATATATATATATATATATATATATATATATATATATATATATATATATATATATATATATATATATATATATATATATATATATATATATATATATATATATATATATATATATATATATATATATATATATATATATATATATATATATATATATATATATATATATATATATATATATATATATATATATATATATATATATATATATATATATATATATATATATATATATATATATATATATATATATATATATATATATATATATATATATATATATATATATATATATATATATATATATATATATATATATATATATATATATATATATATATATATACATATATACATATATATATATATATATATATATATATATATATATATATATATATATATATATATATATATATATATATATATATATATATATATATATATATATATATATATATATATATATATATATATATATATATATATATATATATATATATATATATATATATATATATATATATATATATATATATATATATATATATATATATATATATATATATATATATATATATATATATATATATATATATATTTATATATATATATATATATATATATATATATATATATATATATATATATATATATATATATATATATATATATATATATATATATATATATATATATATATATATATATATATATATATATATATATATATATATATATATATATATATATATATATATATATATATATATATATATATATATATATATATATATATATATATATATATATATATATATATATATATATATATATATATATATATATATATAAATATATATGTATATATATATATATATATATATATATATATATATATATATATATATATATATATATATATATATATATATATATATATATATATATATATATATCACAATAAAATATAGCCTATAGCACTCATCAATATATGAGCTTTCCATTAGTAAAAGAATTTTTGAAATAGGATAAGCAGTTTGGAGATTACCCCTTACAAACAAACTTACAAACATTACTTCTTTATAATATTAGTATAGATTATAAAATACCACATACACCATAATATAAAACTCAGAAATTTATGCGAGATTGGATCGATTGCGTTTCTTCGTTATCTAATCGCAAATTAGTTCATGTGAACGAAATAAGGCAAAACGTCAGAGCGGAATGTGAAATGAAAGCTGATAACTTGTGGCTTTATTTAAAAAAGAATGAAAACTAAATCAATAGAAATGACAATAAATAATAAGTGGTAAAAGGTTTTAGGTTAATATTTTACCCAGGGCTACCAGCGGCTATACCACCTAATTTTGCTGTTATTTAAGTAAAGGTACATACATGAGCATCATGCGGCAGTAAGTTGAGGAAATACTGCGTGACATTCCACTTAAGTATATTGTACCACAGAGTACCCTGGAAGACATCACCGGCGTCCAGCAGTAAGGAATCTGGCTTGGTTGCTAGCTTATCCTTGACAGCGGTAGCTAAACGAGCGAAGCCACCTATACAAGTTGTACCACCATCCACAGTGGGATCGTTGCATATACCGGAGTTGGCTCCAATTTCTTCAAATCTGGACAAAAGAAGAAATACATTTTTAGATATTCTGATAAATATTTGTCAACATTTCGCAAAACAAGAGCATGTGCTATGAATCTGAAGTGGCATGCCATTTTTCTCTTGTTCACAAATGCATCAGTTATTCGTATTCGTATATTATAGAACATATATTTTTAAATATTTTATTTCATTATTTTATTAAGTAATATACAGAGAAAAACCTGGACATGCAGGTAACCACCGTGTGCAACCGCACATACATAATCGAAAGAAACAAATATTAATGGTATGTAGGTGGAAAATATAGCTCTCTTCATATAATTGTTATGCCAGCATACCAAGAGTGATGATACATCGCACAACTAACTAACCCTAGATGGCTGTGCTGTATATTATACAGAATTTTGGTTATCACGTACAACAACTTGTACTACAACTTGGCACCAAGGATTTACTACAAAACGCTACGTGTAGATGAGTCATATTTTCAAACATTTATTCTCTTCTCTTATGATTTATATAGTAGGTACCGTTTGTTACCTGGCAGTATAATGGCGCACTATAGCTAGCGCTCTAAGCCCGCCGATACGGTATCCTCTCTCAAAATAAAATTACAATGTAATAAGATGCCTATTTTGAAATCATAGCTATTTTTATTAACACGATTATTTATTTTTGTGTTCTATTTCCTATTGTGATCATTAGTTAGTGATTATTAGTTATAATTTGTAATGGTGACGGGAATATATATATATATATATATATTTCTTTTCCTTTTTATTTTTTTTTTATTCATTGCCGAATATATGTGATATAAAATCTAGAGAGCTAGCTGCCCTGGAACAAGTCCTGGCACTTAATTGGGCAGCAGCAGTACTTAAATGCTAATGCTCATATCGGCCGTGTTTAATTTTAATTTTAATTTTAATTATGTATAATTTTTTTTATTGATATGATTATTAGTTATACTTGTGCACTTGTAAATGAATTGTTAAATTAAATAAATAAATAAATAAATAAATTATTTTAATATTATTTGCATTAAGATGTGGACTGTTTTGACCAAGTCTTCTGCGCTCACTCCAGGGAGAAGTTTTAACGACTAATCGTTAAAACTTCCTGAGGTGACGGGTTCGCCCGTTGTAGTTGACAACTGTAGTTATGAAGTAGAGCAATCTAATGCCATATAATATAATCAATGGCCAGTGTTATACTTTACACGCTTTCGCCCTGGATAATATTCGGCTGCAATAGCAAAGCAGGACAAGCAAGACGCCGCTGTAAACGTAGACCGTAATATTTTACATAATGCGTGAACGTGGAATACATAAGAATACGTAAACGTGGGCCATATTTTAAATCAGCAAGTCAACGTGTTGAAACTTGTCCATAAAAGACTCGATAATGAATTCAATTAAACTGGGGCTGAATATCATTTGGGCTGTTTTTGGGATTACCCCGGTTCCTATTCTAGCCGCGGAATAAAAATTCGGTTTGTCACCCCAAGACTTCCACTGCAAGTAGCCAAAGACTGATCTGTTCTGAAAATTAAATTCATGAATAAAATCGATGACCGATATCTCGGTCATGGGACGAACCGGTTTGGAAGCCATTACACAACGACCTCGGTCGGCGCGGTTCGTTTCTCAAATAGCCTCGGGCGAATCGGCGTTAATATTTGATTAAAATGCATAGCGGTATTTAAATATTATTAGTGTAGCTTTTATATGACGTTCCAAGGCATCCGTATACCAAATGTCAAGTCTCTAAGTCCAATATTTCGGGATTTATATATGACTAGCTGCGCCCAGCGGTTTCACCCGCGTGGTGATGGAAAATTGTGATAATGATGATAGAAAACCATATATCTTTATAAATTATAGCCTGTGTTATTCTGATGTGTAAGCTATATTATTGTAAAGTTTCATCAAAATCCATTCAGTAGTTTTTGTGTCAAAGAGTAACAAACATCCATACATACATACAAACTTTCGCGTTTATAATATTAGTAGGACTAGCGCGCCCCTGGTGGACCGATTTCAATCACAATCTTTTCAACTCTTGCCATGACCAAATGATGCCTGTCAACCAAATGTCAGGTCAATCGGTTTAAGCGTTTGGGCGTTATCGTGAAGGAATACATACACCCAGTCAGACATACAGACACACAGATAGGCTTTAATATGGAAATAGTCTTAATTGTCCCTGGGTGCCGCAAAAAAAAGTATTTCCGTCTTCAACACCAAAAAAAAATGCGCGTTCACAGCACTTTCCCTCTTGGTTTGTTAGTGTGCCGGAAAAGTAAAATTTGGGCTACCGGCAACTACCGCATAAATACTTCTCTTCTCTGACCAATCAAGGCAATATCACTTCTCTGATCAATATTACCAATCCTAATTATCCATATCCCAATTACCCATATCCCAAACCATTCTCTTATGTCAGCTGTTTTTCTTGAGGAATGGAAGTGAGCAATTATAGTTCCTATCCCTAGCAGCTAACGTCTCCGAGCAACAAGAGCTGTGTGTCCTGTTTGTTATCTTGGGTCGGCTCAACTTACTATTCACCTCCCGTCCGGTAGCATCCTCGAAAAGGTACAGTTGGACGGTGTTGACTACAGCAGGCGAATCCGTCCCCCCAGCTGATGTAATGATATGTGATCGTACTTTCAGCCGTGGGATGAGCGTAGAAGACGTTAGAATGGTACAAACCTACCGTCCAGCAAAGCCCCGAGCCCGTCAGATTCCAACGCCTTTTGGCGAGGCACCGGGAAAGGTACCCAGCGGGCAGCCTCGCCCCCTGACTATCCTACCAGTTTTGGAAGGATATCTCCGTCTGAAATTAACCATCACGCTCCCACCTCCCGGCTGGTACGGGTCCAACGTCCCTTGCGCGACTTCTACCTGCCGAATGTTCAGCGGTAATTCAGTTGAAATCTATCGCGGACCAAAGGCGTCTTTTGTCCAGCTCTGAATTCAGGGTCAGGTAGCCTAATGGTCATTTCAAGAGTGGTTGAGGACAGGTTAACACCCACTCCCGCTGCTCAAGAGACAATATATTCACATAGTTTACAGATTCCTTCAGCAATTAGTTAAAGTTTTCAACCGATTGGCATCGTCGAACGGTGCGCAAACCGTCCAGTAGCGCCAGGAGCCAATCCCACCAGGAGAAACGATCCACCAGCCATTAGGCCTGATATAGCTGTGAGGCCCGAGGTAGCCTTCCACACGAGGAGGCTTCTGAATAGGAGTTAAATCGTGAGTTAGGCCAATCCGAGAACAAAATGAATCTTATGGGTTAAACTGCACGAAACCATTCGCTGCCAAAACGGACAAACCTGGAGAGAACCTCGAAAAGGGACAAACCGGGAAAGAATTTGTGACTTCTGTCGCAGCCGTATCGTGAACACCTCGGTCGCTGCTTGGCGGTTTGCACATCGTGCGGCGTTAGCTAAACTACTGTGCACGCTGGCGAATGACCGGGGGCGGGTGGGGGGGATCTGGAAACGTTTGTGTCTTAAGCAGTGGGGGTGGTTGTTGACCTGATGTCAGCTACCTTTAAAACGACCCGTTGGCAACCCGATTTCATGTGAGCTTGGCGTGCAAAGGGTGCAACGGTCCGTGATAAATTCGAACTAAATTGCCGCTAACATCATGTAGAGGACGGAGAAATCTGGCCAAACCTGGTAGCGAAGGTGTGAGGTTGGCTCGCTTGTTACACTTTCCAGTGCCTTGCGGTAAGGCGTTGAACTGTCAAGTGTTTGTCGGTGGAGTTAGACAGTGGACTGTCCTTGTCCGCTAAGTCTTCACGTTCACTCCATTGGAGATAGAACGACTTGAGGTCGTTAAAACTCCCTGGGGTGAAGGGTTCGCTTATTGTATTGATACTTCCAAATGTTCCTACCTTTAAGTCTCACAACGTTCAAAACGTCTTCAAAACCTACTCTCTCCAAGTTACTGGAATGGATTATTTTCACTCAACTGAATGAGTTTTGCGCCAGTTTTTTGAGCAGGTTTGACTGGCGCTAGTGCAATAAAAAACTGTTATTAACATACCTTGCATGAAAATCATTGTGGTGTATAATATTCAGCTCAAATACTTCATCTCTCAGTCCAGTAAAAATAATAACTAAGGCAATAGCACTAGCAATTATAAATATACCCAATACAAACGGTCCACATAATAGTTTCTTATTCATAATTGTATTAGATACGAGTATATCAATATGTACTATATAATAGGATCAGTTATAATATTATAATGAAATTATTTTTGTGTTAAAATATATATAGCTTCTGCAGTATCGCAGTAATCCCGATTAAGATATAATTGGATTTGTTTATCTTTGGCATGCGTATGTCTACTGATATAATAGGTGGAAATACAGTACCTGGCTATATTATCAAGCCAACCGTGTATTTGAGACTGATTTGAGCTATTAAATATTCTTAAAATTTTCAATCATATTTCTGGGGAGAATGGGTAAAGACGAAATTTTTGGCAAATTGACTTTTTCCTCTAAATTCTTCTAAATCAAAAATCCTTAAATCCAATCGCATTTCGTCGGTCACACACATCAGTCGTATATAGATACCTAAAACTACAGTTTTAGTTGTCATGAAATATGATATTAAATGATCCTACAAATAAGATATACAATTGATTACTGGAGGAAATATGAAATAATAATAATAGTATAATAGTCAATAAAATGGTAATAACATCAAATTAAATAAATAAAATCGACATGGTAATTGTCAGTCGTCTAATTATAACTCGTTGATATTATACAATTCTCTGCCAATAAGGTGTCTTATTTTTATGTATACGCCCGTAAGAGGTTATGGGTTCGAGGCCGCTTGCGCGGTCCTCTCCCTTATGTTAGCGGTGAATCGGTGATAACCAAATCTGTGATGACCACTGCGTCCATTCCCCGGCTCTCACGCAGGATCGGGTGGCCGATTGGTCGTTTTGAGCTGTTGCCGTAAGGTTAACAACTACCCCTTCTCATCAGAAAACAAAGCCGTCTTCATACTCCCCCGGTTATCAGTCGGAATGCACAGTCGATTGGCTGACGCCACACGGTGGGCAAACCGTCCGTGAGCATCCGAAGGACGATTCCGAGGGAATCTGACCCGCAGCCATAGAGTCCTGTCCGGGCTCGCACTTCTTCTTAAAGGCTACCGGATGGGTGCTGACCCGTGAGGTGGGTCAACCCTAACACTTGGATCATAATGGCCCATTAGCTCATAACCCGCATGGTGCTTCTAAAAATATGGCCAGGTACTGTAATGAGGATTTGTTGTACGTACGGTGAGCCAGCCGCCACTGCGGATCAATAGAATACTTATGGCATCACATTATCGTCGATCACTTGGCCATTGTGTCACATTCTTGGTAGCAGGGATGTGCGAGCTGTCTTACTTTGAACCGACGTGCGCCTAGATGGGTATCCCATACCCGGTCATTTCTGAAAGTGTTATAATTCCGAATATTTGGGAAAGTGTTAAGTATGTTATATTACTTTCTCGGCCCTCCAACCGACCAGTAAAGAAATTATTGTGAACGCGCATACATTATGGTTAGAGTTGAAAACGGAAATTTCATTTTGAGCCCCCTGAGATAAATAAGACTATTTTCAGATATTCGAATTCAAATTCAAAATTCAAAATTCTTTATTGATCTATAATATTACATATATTTTTAAATTCAAAGCCATCGTAACTAGGCCTCGCCTGTACTAAGTAGGCTTAATATAAAAGAAGGCAGAGTGGTTTTCGTAACTTGCTGTATTATCTTTGTATATTATTATGTTAAATTTAAGAAGATAGATGTCTCCAAAATAATAAAGCGTAATAATATTAAATTTAGGTATATACATATAAATATACAACTACATACATAAATAAATATATACTTTATAGATAAATATAAAATAATACTATATATATATATATATATATATATATATATATATATATATATATATATATATATATATATATATATATATATATATATATATATATATATATATATATATATATATACATATCTCACAAGTCGTGCTCGTGCTATCGCGGGGTAAAAATTTAGTCGTCCCTTCTGCCCGGGACAGTTTTGCGCGTGAAGTCGATGGCCTTGAGAAAAACGACCATAACTTTTAAACTACTATACGGATCGTAAAAAGAATAACTGTAAAATGATCGCATTGAAATTTGAAATTTATAATATTCTAACCTTATCTCGTCAAACAATTAAGATAATAATGAATAAATATTTAAAAAGTTGGCATTTTACGCAGCGCGGAGCGCCCTAACCAATATTGGTTAGATACATTTTTAGCATTTGTAAGCGTCTAACCAAAAATGGTTAACTCAAATAGGAAGGGTTAAGGCGTTGGCCTCTTTCGGGCATGTGGCGGAGCTTGGCGGTTTTGTCCAAGTCTTCTGCGCTCACTCCAGGGAGATAGAACGACTAATCGTTAAAACTTTCTGAGATGACGGGTTCGCCCTTTGTAGTTGACAACTCTTGTTGGGGGAAACACAACCGATTTTTTTCCAGTAGTTAAAGATCCGATGTACAAAATGCTCTCCATGTACAAAAATAGATATTCAACAAAATTGCATTTTAATTTACCAAATAAAATTATAATGAAAAAATCCACTTTGAACTAAATATCAAAATATCATGAATATTAAGAAATTTTGCTATCCGAGAGTGACGCGCCCGAGCCTGCGTGTAAGGTGTTACTTTTTCTGCTAGACCGGGGCCGGGTAAATAAAAATGTATCATATTTACGCAGATAATAAAAATAGGTTGCAGAGACACGAAAAACCGGTGATTCAGCCAAATCCCTATTGACATAGCTTTAACCGGTGTTTTGTAAATCACCTTCTTTATTTCGTTTCTTATTTATTTTTACACCAATGCACAAAACAGGAGTGTTAAGTGCTCAGGATTCATTTTTATATATAGGATTTCTTTATTAAAAAAATAATTACTATAAAAATTGATTTGCTTACAAAAATAACAGAAACTGAATGGCAAAACCTTAACCTTTTGCTTATTTGATTCTGTCACCCAACTGGGACTAGCCCGTTCTAGGGTGGACAGGACTCTATTACAATCAATTATGTACAAGTTTTAGTAAAATGCTAATAACCATAAATTGCCCTAAAATGTTATCCCCAAAAAAAATATTAATAGTAATATAATAAATAAAATGCAATTCCATTATATAATCGGCAATAAATATAATATAACATTTGATTAAATAGAGAATGACAAACAGAATAGTCTTAAAACTAAGATAAATGTATAAGTAAGAAACGAAACAAACCGTCCAGTGGCGCCGGGATGCAATCCCGCCAGGAGAAACCGGTCCACCAGCTCTGATGCCTGAGACACGGGAGTCTTACCTGGGGTAGCCTGCCACTCGAGGAGGCTTCTGAATAGGAGCTGAATCGTGAGTTGAGCCGATCCGAGAACAAAATATACCTAGTCAAAAATGTACAATTCATTGTCAAAATAATATATAACAACAAAGTCAAATAATTTTTGGTGGTTAGTTCAATGATCAAATATACTCAACATACATGTTTAAAAATATGTTAATAAATTGTGAATCTAAGTTTTATTAAGCTATAATTTCTAACATTTGATGTATGGTTAGTCTGTCATGATTCGATAACCATTTCTTTGATGTATTTATGAATTCCCTAAATGTCCAATTCATTTTTATTTCCATATTGATCAGATTGTAAAATCTCGACGTAATGAAAGAGTAATGTCTTTGTCCAAATGATGTTTTCATCCAGCTATTTGGTAAAACTTGTCTCGTTGGTCTTCATATATGTATGTTTTCCGTTTCTTTATTCCACCATAACTTATAAACGCTTCAACCGATTTAGTAGTGTGTCGTACTTTTAGAATCGTTTTGACCTCCCGTGTTTCATAGGGTACGTGCCGCGACCCCTTGTTCTCATATAAGGATAAAAACAACTAGAGTTGTCAACTACAACGGGCGAACCCGTCACCTCAGAAGGTTTTAACGAAATGTAACTTTCTGTCTACCGTGAGATGAGCGCAGAAGACTTAGGACAAAACAATCCACCGTCAAGCTCCGCCACCTGCCCGTAAAAGGCCAATGCCTTATTCCTATATACCGCCGTCCTCCCGACTGGTTACGGATCCGAAGTCGCTTACACGACTTCTACCTATTGTATTACATTGGTAATTCAGTTTGAATTTATCGCGGACCTATGCGTTATTTACCCGTACTGCCACACGGGATCGAGTGGCCCAAGGTCATTTCAAGAGTGGCATGACAACAGGTCAACATCCACCCTCGCTGCTTAGGAAAGAGTATATTTTCATAGTCTCCAGACCCCTTCAGAAATTAGTCAGAATGCACAGCCGTTTGGCTTTGCCGACCGGTGCGCAAACCGTCCAGTGGCGCCGGGATGCAATCCCGCCAGGAGAAACCGGTCCACCAGCTCTGAGGCCTGAGACACGGGAGTCTTACCTGGGGTAGCCTGCCACTCGAGGAGGCTTCTGAATAGGAGCTGAATCATGAGTTGAGCCGATCCGAGAACAAAATGGATCTTGTGGCCCAAGCTGCACAAAACCGTTCACCACCAAAGGATAAAAACAGCATCATAAATATAAATGTGTACGCGGTGCGTGTTGACATTCATCATTTGACAATTTAGTTTTTTTCGTTCGTCCTCTTCGCGGCTGTCAGGAATAGATCTGGTAGGCCTAATAACGAAGTATAAATATGTATTCACTGTTTATATGTATTATTATATATTGATGTTGGGTAATAACCATAATTTCAATCTACTAATTTGTGAGTATATGATGAATTAATTCCGTGTGTGTATGTATATGTATTATACAAGTGTGAATATTATTATTTTTTCAAATAATTTTAAAACTGACGAAAAAAATCTAGCGGAAAAGCAATATCCTAAATAAAATAACAACATCTCTAGATATGGGTGTTTTTGCTCAATTAGGTATGCGCCGAGCCACTGCCTATGGGTTTAAACCATGCCACAGACTGCTGCGCACGGATACGTTTCACACGTTGCTTTAGCTTTGCTCAATACCAGCTGCCATACAAATCAACACATAGCGGCCTACGCACACGCTATGCACGGCTGCGTAGCCACGTAGCCACGTGACGTCAGCAACACACGTGTAGGCTGCCGCGGATGCGTCCGCTAAGCGAAGATGTGCACACGCTTTAAGGCCACATCAACCACGTTTCCCCCCCTCTTCCCCGCTTACACCCTTATCTTTCACATAAACCGTTCCCAAACCGAAGCGAGCGGTTTGCGAATTGCATCTAAACATTTGCGCTCTCTGAGGTAGTCGAAACGAAATGGATATTTGCGTGGCGTAGTTCACGTAGCAATGTGTGGCCGCATCGCCACATCGAGCCACGTAGCTTCCGTGTCAAAAGTAAATGTGTACCGCCGTGCTTCGCTGTCTGCGGTTGGCTTAACTTGTTTTTCCTGCACCATTTATAATAATAATAATAATAATAAAACACTTCATTTCATTAATCAAAAAGGCGAGCTTATTGCCTAAAAGCAATCTCTTACAGCTATACTTAACCTAATGGAACAACATGTTATGCGGTAAAAAGGCATTCCGAATATTTAAATTCCGCAAAAAAAAACAATAAACCTACGATGACGCAGGGGACGCAGAAGAAGGAAATAGGCAAAAGTTTATGACCGTGGGTTCAAGTATTCTTTCAGCCTGCGTTTGAAGCAAACGCAGGCTCTTTAATTAACCCCTCAGGACAGTAACGTCCCGAATCGGGTACGATGTATTGTAGTCAATGCTCAGTAAATTTCCAAAACGGGTACGAGCGCGGCGCGACAAACCGCGCTCTCAACGAACTGAATTTACACCAAAGTCACAGTGCAACTGTTAGATATGTTTGAGAAAGACGGATAAATTCTGTATTGTACGATTATTCAGTCGTGCTTCTCGCAGTCTAGAATCCCTAATATAATTGTTTGTATCCTGCGGGCACTTAGTCGAGTGCTGCCATTGCTCGGATCTGTGCTTCTTTTCGGATATTATGTAGCTTCTCTTCGGATATATGTATGGAAATAAATAAAATGAAAAAAAAAGAGTTGGTAAAGCATGTAATAACGTACACAAATGTGTTTACAATTTCTAAATAGGGTTTCGTATTTTGAGGTAAAACGTCAATATCGCCGAATAAGTGAGTATATTCAGTTCTCTAACTTTCTAATAATTATTGATAATTATCTAATTGTTTTACAAAATGATGCTTCAATGTTTTATATTTCAAATTTCAATACAATCATTTTTCAATTCTTTTTTTTATGATCCATTAAGTAGTTTCTTTCTTATGATCTACTAAAGTGCTATATTTGGACTTTCAACTCTCAGAAATGACAGGTGACTGCCAAGATTTACAACCGCCGCTTGAGGGGTTAAATTTTTAATATTGTTTTCTGTAGGTATAGCTTATCCTTTCCGCTCTAAATCCTGTTTGTAATAAAACAAATAAAAATTATTAAATTAAATATAATCATGACTTTTTCCGTGGAATCATTCTGCCTACCTCTATGATATTATTATTTACTAGATCCGATGACGGTGTGTTTACTTTCCTCGTTTGGTGTGGTGGTTCCACTCGAGATGTAGTAGTGTCGATAAAGTACTCGTATGTAGCAATAAGGGAAGTGGCCGATGGCTTCCGAGTCTGACACTCGAGAGTTACCGCGATACGGTCACTGCAATGCCAAAGGAAATGCGAAGAGGAAATACAAGCAGCGTTAAATACTAAGGTATCCAAAGCTTTCGCACTTTAACAGGTTACAGAACATTCAGAATAAATTTTTACCATACCTAAATATTAAAACAAAAAGCTTTTGCAACAACCCAAATGAGGCTTATGAATTATTTAAAATGGCGTAAATTAAATGATGCTATGAATATTTTCAAACTACATATTTTATATTTAATTATATTTATTTAATTATATTATATTTAATTATAGGTATATTTAATTATAGCGATCTAGTTAGTTAGTTAGTTAGTTTGTCTGGGCTTTTTCCCGCACTTGACCTCTTGATTGGGCCGTTGTGCGTGGCTCATGTTTCTATTTATGTTACTCCAGCCAACCCAGGCTGTCCCAGAAGGTTAGCAGCCTGTTTGGGTTGCTACAGGCCTCCGGGACAGATGCTGGAGATTGTAGTATTCTTGCCCGTTGCTCTGCCACGCTCCTGCATTCCATGAGCACATGCTGTGGCGTTTCTTCTTCCTCCATTCATCCTCTGCATAGAGGGCTGTCTGTCACACCTATGGTAAACAGGTGTTTGTTTAGGGGACAGTGGCCTGTCATAGTACCTATGACTTTACGGATTTTGTCCCTTTTTAATCTGGTGAGGTTGCGGGCAAGTTTTTTGGATGCTTCCGGAACCGCGTTGTTTGTTTGCCTGCATCCTGCGTTCTTTTTCCATTCTGTAAGGTGGGTTTCTTCGGTGTTCCTGCGTAGCCATGTTTTTATTTGGGCCTGGGGAATGGGCATCAAGGGTTCCGGTCCATGTAATATTTCCTTTGATCCCCTTTTGGCCAGTTCGTCTGCCGCGTCGTTTCCCAGTGAGTCGCTGTGCCCTTTAATCCATTGCAGGGTCACTCTATTTGACCCTGCAATGGATTGGAGCGCATTGTGGCATTCCAGTACAAGGACAGAGGTTATAGTATTTTTTGCTAGCGCTTGTAGCACGGAGGCACTGTCGGAGACAAATTTCTATAGCGATCTATTGAAAGAAATTAAATTAATGCTTCATCAAGTACTACAAGAAATTATGACTTGTTCCGACTTCCTCGTATCAACCCCTCCTATGGCGGGGTAAAATTTCTTCCCGGGATAGTTTTGCGCATAACTTTTAAACTACTATACGGATCGTAAAAAGAATAACTGCAAAATGATCACATTGAAATTTGAAATATTATAACGTTCCAACATTATCTCGTAAAACAATTAAGATAATAATGAATAAATATTACAGTTAGCACAGCGCGGAAAGCGTCTAACCAAAAATGGTTAGCTCACATAGGAAGGGTCAATACGATTGCATCCAAGAATGGAATTATTACTCGTTGCTATGATCTTTACAATAAACAACTTGGAAATGTTGATAAATTCAATACAATAATAACTGCATACAAACAATCAGTATCTGAAATTCTGTTAAGCGATTTGAGTTAAGACTAGTATTATTTGTATATCCTTATGATATAGGATACTGATATAAATATTTTCAAAATGGAGTTTTGACCATTTATTAATGCACTTTATTTATAATTGACACTTTAGCATATACTTCTTTTTTACTACACATTGAAATAAAATGTATTGTAGTATACGAATACAATATAAAATAACATATAATATAAATACACACTTAAATACGGACCCACACACACACACACACACACTTACATACGGAGGCATACTCACACACAATCACACACATACACACACAGCCTGCCACCATCTGCTTTTCTCTCCCAGCAAATGTATGCATACGCACCGAACCCTCAAATAATTGTAATATGTTTTGTATAAATAAATGGGCAAAAAATTACTGAAAAGTACCATAATTTAAATTAACATAAATGTGTAATTCATAGGAAATCCGTAACCGGTTTTATATTTTAAAATGTTTTCAATTTTGTAAATCTGTTTAATCGTACTGTGTGTTTTTTTAATTAAATAAATAAATACATCAATACAAATAAATACAATAATTCATATTTCAGCTTTAAACTAAACAAAAGTAAAATATGAAATCGAAGACTATCGCGGTTGTTTGACATTATAAATAGGATAGAAAACGAATTTACCGCGTGAAATTTGTAGGACCCGACGTTTCGGTGACGTTGCAGCCGCCGTTGTCAAGGGTAAACAGTTTACCCTTGACAACGGCGGCTGCAACGTCACCGAAACGTCGGGTCCTACAAATTTCACGCGGTAAATTCGTTTTCTATCCTATTTATAAAAGTAAAATATCGCTACTGTTGAACACATAATTAAAAACAAAAGAAAAATGGTACTATTTGTACAAACACTGGTCCCACCAGCCAATAACCTTAAGAGTGGCATATATATTTAGACATATTTTAGTAATATTATTTATTTATTTATTTATTTATTTATTTAGGTACTTAGGATTAGGTATACACTTCATTCATTGGTCATGTAATCTTATAATAATTATATAAATTATTTAATAATTAATATAGGGAGGTTTAACACATCTTACATGACCTTTACTGCCAATAGCACATCTAACTAGGCGATAATTTGGCCCGCCTCTAGATGTGCATATTTTTGTGCAATTTTAAGAAATGAAGTGTTTTTTTATTTTAAATAAATTATTTTGACTCACCACCTGTATATACACATATATATACCAATTTTATAAAATATAAAGCTATGTAATAAATATATACATTTATAGTTGTAATTTAATAAAATTTAATCAAGAAAAGTAGATAAGTGATACTAAATAAATTGTCGTGCGTTGCAAAGAAGTTGATCAGATTTTACATATCCCTTGTTAAGTAGCCATCTATTAAGGTTTGCTTGAAATATTTTTATGTTAGGATAATTTTTCATGTCTTCACTAAGGGAATTATATAATTTTGGGGCTATGTAGAATATATGTCTCTGGGCAAATGTTGTCCTGACTGACGGAATTATATAATTGATACTCGCGGACACTCTTGTGTGTATTAAAAAGTAAATCTCCCCTTTAATGTTATAGTGCTATTTGAGTATTTTATTTTTTTATAATTCGACCTTTATCGAGAAATGTGTGTAATACATATTATTATTATTATTATCTCATAATTATTACTACTATTGTTACTACTTATTCTCTATTCCATTGCGACGCCTCAAGCGGCGCAGTTTGTTTGTCTGCTAAGGGCGGGGTTGGGCCAAGCGCCAGCAGTTGGAGTTAATGTTTAATTAACATAGTTTGCGGAATTTAAGTATTATTACTTAAGGTTTTATATGAGATACGCCAACAAAATTTTACAATTTGGTTTCGACCTATCAAGGCAACTGTATACCATATCTTGAAGTACCTGAGTGCAATTTTTCGAAATTGATGTATGATTAGTGTACTAGGTGGACCAATTTCAACCACAACCTTTTCAGCCCAATCTGATTAAGAGTTTGGGCGCTACAGAGGAGGAATACACACACACACATACACCCCACACACACACACACACACACACACACACACACAGACAGACACACATACAACTAGTGCTATCGAATACAACGGGCGAATCCATCACCTCAGGATGTTTTAACGATATTGATCGACTTAGGACGAAACAGTCCACCGTCTAGTTACGTCACACGCCCGTAAGAGACCAACGCCTTACCGCGAGATAACCAGGTTAATCACCCAGTGATCCGACACTCCAACTCCGACGACCAAATTAATCCGGTCTCCCGACTGGTTACGGGTTCGAGGTCTCTTGCGCGGTCCTCTCCCTTACGTAGCGGAGAAACGGTGTCAACCGAATCTATCGCGGACTACGGCATCCTTTGCCCGGATATTCACCCGGTATCGGATAGGTAGCCGATTGATCGTTTCAAGAGCAGTCGCCGTAAGGTGAACAACTACACCCGCTCTATAGGAGACAGTACTGTTTCCAGACTCCCCCGACTATCAGTCAGAATTCACAATCGATTGGCTGACGCCGCACGGTGCGCAAACCGTCCAGATGCGCCAGAACATTGACTCCTGGGGAAAACTGGCCCGCAGGCCAGAGTCCTACCAGGCTCGCACTTCATACGTGTAGGCCGCCGGATGGGTGTTGACCCGTGAGTTTGACCGACACTGAACTGAACATATGGGTCTTAGTGGCTAACTGCAACATGGCCCATTAGCTCCCTAGAGACACATACAGACTTAAATCTGGAAATGGTATTAATCGTCTCATGGGGCTCAAAATGGATATTTCCGTCCTAATACTGAAAATAAATGCACGGCCGGAAACGTTAAACGCTAGTGAGCCATTCAGTGTTGAGTTTAGTCTGTATTAGATCATGTCAGTGTCTCGTCATATTTTCCGTAAACATTTTTAATGTTATGCCAAGGATATCATTAACTGTTCCATTTCTTGCGGAAACAAACTCACCGTCGCATAGGTCGCGTGCTCGATTTACGAGCGACGTTTGCACTGAGCGTAGATAGTAGTGATGATGGTGAGAGCTGGAATGTTCTATCGAATACCTGTGCATAGATAGCTCTAGGCTATATCACCCTACCATCTGCGCTGATTTCCGTACCTTTGGATGCCACCAGATTTAGACAGTAAAATCCGTTTCATTATTTTATATTGCTAAACAACCGTAGTGAATGCTTTGGTAGCGAATGGATTCGTACAACTTGGGCCACACGATCCATTTTTATCTCGAATCGGCTCAACTCACGACTCAACTCCTATTCAGAAGCCTCCTCGTGCGGAAGGCTACCCCGGGTAATACTTTCGCGTCTCAGGCCTCACAGCTGGTGGACCGGTTTCTCCTGGCGGGATTGCATCCCGGCGCTGGGCGGTTTGCGCACCGTTCGGCTACGCCAATCGGCTGTGCACTCTGACTAATTGCTGAAGGAGTCTGAAGACTATGGAAATATACTGTCTCCTAAGCAGCGGGGGTGGATGATGACCTGATGTCATGCCACTCTCGAAATGACATTGAGCCACCCGATACCGTGTGGTACTACGGGTAATGGACGCCCAGGTAAGCGATAAAAAAAAAAATAATTATCGCTGTAATACAACAGGTAGAGCCCGCGTAAGCGACTTCGGAGACGTAGCCAGTCGGGAGGGCGGAGGTATCCTGAAGGTAAACTCCAGACGGAGATATCCTACCAAAACTGGTAGTTATGGGTGAGGCTGCCCGCTGGGTACCTTTCCTGGTGCCTCGCCGTAAGGCGTTGGCCTCTAACAGGCTTGTTTGCGGAGCTAGATTATAGATTGTCTTGTCTTTAAGTCTTCTACGTTCATCCCACGGCTGAAAGAACGATCATATATCGTTATACCAGCGTTAGATGACGGGTTCGCCCATTGTAGCCGACACCGCCCTACTACTGCTAAACAACCGCGATAGTTTTCGATTTCATAAGGTTGGATATTTTCGAATAGACTGCTTGCTGCATATTATTAGACTCTAGGGTATCAAAACATGAAATTGATCAAATAAAATGAGGGGAGAGCGCGAATCGTGCGATAGGTCTCGTATTGACAGTCGAGGGGTGGCCATATTTGTGTAATGCGAGGCATAAATGAATCAAATTTATGCAATCTTCGTACGTTCTCTGGCGGGCCTCCTTTTAAGTCGCTCCTTTTGGCGGAGCGAAGTTGAATGCCGCTCGCGCGCCGCCCGGCGAATCGAAAGCTTTTCACGATAATTTCCATATTCCGATCCGGCTTTCCTGAATGCCACTCGACAAGCGTGAAAATTGGCCCTCTTTTCGCCGAGGCATCTGCTTAGAGGAGCAGTGAGAGGAGAATTAAATGTTCATAACAGATTTTTTTCATTAAATATATTCCAACAAAATTTACAATGTTGTATCGTTCCATCGAGGCATCTGTGAACCAAATTTCAAATATCTAAGTCCAATATTTCGAGATCTATTTATGACTATTGCGCCCCCTGTCAGGCAAATCTAAATCAAAACCTTTTGGGCTAATGCTATGACGAAATTATGACGGTATGCTAACTCTCAGCTTAATCGGATTAAGCATTTGGGCTCTACTGTGTTGTAATACATACACACACACAGGCAGCCATACAGACACACGTCAATCTGTAAATGGTATTATTCATCTCAGGGGGCTCAGAATGGTTATTTCCGTCTTAATCCTGAAACAAAAATGCTTAGCCAGAAAAGTAAAACGCTCATGGGCGGCTCAGTTTCTGAGTTTCGTCTGTACCTTTTCGTGTTTGAGATCGTGTGCGCATCGATCTGAGATCGTCTAATTTTCCGTAAACATTTTTCAAGTTGGGCTTAGGACATCATTGAGTGTTCCATATCTTGCGGAAAGAAACTCAACGTCGCATAGGTCGCGTGCTCGATACACGAGCAACGTTTGCACTGAGCGTAGATTGTATGGACGATGGTGAGAACGGGCATGTTTAATCGCATACCTGTGCATACCTGATACCTCTCGGATATATCATCCTAGCAACTGCGCTCATCGACGTACCGTTAAATGCCACCAGATTTATGCGTTAAAATCAGTATTCATTATTTTATATTGCTAAATATAAAAGTTTGATATTTTCGAATAGACTACCTAACTTTGCTTGCTGCACACTATTAGAATGTGAAAATATGAAATTGATAAAGTAAAAAGAGGGGAGAGCGCGGATCGTGCGATGGGTCTCGTATTGACAGGCGAGGGGTGGCCATATTTGTGTAATGCGAGGCATAAATGAATCACATTTATGCAATCTTCGTACGTTCTCTGGCGGGCCTCCTTTTAAGTCGCTCCTTTTGGCGGAGCGAAGTTGAATGCCGCTCGCGCGCCGCCCGGCGAATCGAAAGCTTTTCACGATAATTTCCATATTCCGATCCGGCTTTCCTGAATGCCACTCGACAGGCGTGAAAATTCGCCCTCTTCTCGACAGAGCATCTGCTAAGAGATGCAATTCAAGGAAAATGAAATGTTCGTGAAAATATATTTGCGTGCAAACAGTCGATTGATTTGTAGTACTATCACTATACTGATTATTTGATTTTGGATTTTAACATTTTATTGTTATTAACATGACTATTTAACATTTTAATTAATTTCACACGTTTATCTACACTCTGTATTATATTTTAATTTATCTATTTTTCGTATTCTATTTTAATTATATCCTATTGTTATTAGGATCAGTTAGCTTTTACATAAATAACTAAAGACCAAAAACCTCTCTGCCTTTGATAACTTCTGGAATTTAGTCGGCGGCAGTACTACACCTATACTGATACCCATAATAGCCGTGTTTATTTTTAGTTTTATATGAAAAAATGTAAATATTATTAATGCATATGAATATTAGTAAGGCAAATATGACTTTTAAAAGTGTTGACTATTAATTGACAAAATTTTACCAAAAAAAAAACCGAATCTCCATTTTTTTAATAAGTGCAGCAGCCATGTCATGGTGATACTTAGAACGGGCTATTATAAATGAATAAGTATACAAAATTTCGTGTCTATTCTGTTGACTGTTGAGGAGACCCCTCGTCGGGAGACAACCCAAAGTGTAGAATCAGTTTGTAGAATCAGCTTACCATAAAAAAATGCATTGTAATCGGAATTAAACCAACATTTAAATTTTCAACTTTATATGGTAATATTTGAGGAGTTCCCTTAATTCCCCGTGGATACCATCATCAGAAGAGGATTTTGATAAAAATGGGACCAATCGGTAAATATATCTTTTCAAATAAAAAAGATTTTTTCCAAATCGATTCATAAATGACGGAGTTCTGAACAAACAAAAAAAAAAGATACAACCGAATTGATAACCCCTCCTTTTTAATGACGTCGGTTAATTAACTTTATTAATACCTACTGTACGTAACAAGGGATTGTTTATGCCAAAATATTTTATTTTTGACTACCAAGCTCGACTATTTCCTACGGATTACAATATAAAATTGTATCTAGCCCTTGGAGTAAATGGGTATTTTCATGGATGCATCTGTCTCTTTTGCAGGATTTTCGGCGACATCGACCTTAAAGTACCTACTATAACTACGAAACTACTACACCAATCATAAAAAGAACAACTGCACAATGATTGCATTGAAATTTCGAATATAGAATATTGAAATATCATTTTGTAAAACAATTAGATAATTATGAATAAATATGAGAACGTCAAAGAAGTGAAAAAAAAACGCGGAACCAGATCTGGTCGTATCATACTCAACGGATAATTGTTTCACAACCAGATTTGGTCGTATCATACTCAACGGGCTAGTATTGAAAAAACAAACAATACAAAATGGCATCCGATGAAAATCTAGATGTGCGACCCTCAATTATTGCTCGCTGACAATGCTTCCACTTGAACTTTTAATCAGGTCATCATGCTCAAAATCCTCCCCTAACTCCTTGGCTACTTACTGGGAACGTTTCGGGTGGCAATATAATTCTATTCCATATAATACGATAGAGAAAAAAAATTATAACATGGGAGATTAAATTTATAAATTTATAAAATTTATAAATCTTTTAACCAAACAGACTTCAATTTTATAACCAAACGGGTTAACAAAAAAAACACAACACTTAGAAAAACTTATCTTTGATATCCGCCACCGTTTTTTTATTTTTATTTTTTACCCATTATTTTTTTAATGCTTTTTCGTGGAGCCCGCCTTGTTGCCTATTGGCAACAACAACATCACGCAGTCAAACACTCAGGCGGTCCCCATCCCAATATTGACCGCGCCCGCCGCCCAACGAGGAGAACCCGTGTCAACGGGGCTACGGACGCTACAAAACTTATAACCGAACGGACTTTGATTTTATAACCAAACGGGTTTACAAAAAAAACACGACACTTAAACGAAATTCAACAAAAACTTATTTTTGATAGGCGCCCCCGTTTTTTTATAAGCGAAAAACGGAAACTTTACTCAACAAAACAAACTAATAACCACTGCACAGTAAGCAAATAATTGTCTCGGGTCGTCGATTTGAGGTGTGACGTCCTCTAGATGTGGCCCTAAAGGATGAATCCATATATATGTACCCCACGACCAATCAAGAAATAGAAAAATGTATTGACTCTCTAAAGAATAAAAAATCAATTGGTCTCGATGACATACCTGTTAGCGTAATTAAAATCCACAAACGTGTACTGGCACCTTGTCTGACATATCTTTACAATTTAAAATTTTCAGAGGGAATATTTCCAGATTGTTATAAAATAGCTAAGATTATACCGATATATAAAAAGGGAGATCCCACGAGCGTAGAAAATTATCGACCTGTAGCCCTACTGAGTAATTTCTCAAAAATTTTGGAGAAGGTCATCGAAAAACGGCTAAATGGTTTCCTTGAAAAATTTGGGGTCATTTCAGATAGACAATATGGATTTCGGACAAAAAAATCTACACAGGATGCCGTATTGTCTGCATATTTCATGATTGAGAATAGTCGAAACAAGAAGATGTTTTCAGCAGGACTGTTCTGCGATCTAAGCAAAGCATTCGACTCTATTAATATCAATACCTTGGTAGATAAGCTATACCATTATGGAATTAGAGGAGTGGCTAATTCACTCATTAAATCGTACCTACAAAATAGGCAGCAAGTGGTGGAGATTAAAATAATTGATGGAATTGAGGAAAAGGCTGAGCAATCGAGATGTGAAATAGTAAACATCGGTGTGCCCCAGGGCTGAATATTAGGACCTCTCCTCTTCAATCTCTATTGTAACGATTTAGCAACTAACATAACTTGTGCCAAAACTGTCCAATTTGCAGATGACACCACGTGTATTTTTGAAAGTGATTGTAGAACAAAAATGGAGGAATTAATAAACAAAACACTTTTTGAAGTCAATGATTGGTATAGAGCGAACCAGATGTCGCTAAATTTAAGCAAAACAGTGTTGATAAACTTCTCAAATAAAAAAGAAAAACAGTTAGCGTTAAATTATTCTATCGAGATTGCCAAGTCGACTAAATTTCTAGGAATTTACATCGATGAAAATATGTCATGGAAACCCATATAGACCAGCTTAAAGTCAAAATTATGTTCAGCTTGCTATGCGGTATCCAGATTAAGAAAAATATTGGACGAAAAGAAAATTGTGAGTGCATACTATTCTCTGGTTGAATCCCACTTGAGATATGGGATTGTATTGTGGGCAAATGCCACTGATATTAAAGAGGTATTTATTTTACAAAAAAGGGCCGTGAGAGCAATACGCGGATTAAATAGAAGAGAATCTTGCAAACCACTATTTCGTGAACTAAATATCCCCACCGTTTATACCATACTTATTCACGAAAGCCTGTGCGAATTCTATAAAAATAAAGGAAAGCACCAAACTCTTGCCCACATACATTCCCACAATACAAGGCACAAATCAATGTATACTCATAATTCTATGCCTGCAACATCACAATTTCAAAGGACAACTCAATACAGAAGCATAACATTTTATAACAGGTTACCAGATGAATTAAAAAATATACAAACATATCATGCACTATTTAAAAAACTTACCAAGGAATTTTTACTGCAAAAATGTTTATATGGCACGGACTTTTAAAATTTTATATTCTATATGGCACGGACTTTTATATTCACAATTAACTACTTGTTTATATAAATTTTTTTAAAAAAAATTTTTAACTTCCATTTTAATCCTATTCTGAACACTTCATTTTATAGACAATTTACTTACTGATTATGTAACATGATTTAGGAATTATTGCTTTTATTTTTATATTTTTACTCTGATTATTATTTGATGCTTTCCAAATTGGACTCCTTGATTATTATTATCATTATTGTGTTTTTTATTTAAAGATTTATAATTTTAATTTTATTTTTGGATTTGGTATTTCTATTTTTGATATTTCTAAATGATCTTTTTAATATTTAGACAATGTAATGGTTGATTTTGTATAGTTTATTGACTTTCAGATTTCTAACGTGATTTAATTTTATTTTTGCCAGATATATGATATGTTTAAAATATGAATATTATAAAAAATAGATTTATTAGTTGTAAGTTCTATACCCTTACCGGGTTTTTTGGAATAAATAAACTTTGAAATTTGAACTTTGAACTTTGAAAGGGCCCAAAAAATTTAGGTATTTTAGTTTTATTAAGTAGTTAACTTTAACTTCTGTAATTTCCTTGAAATCCGTAATCGGTTTTATTTTTAAGTAATCTATCGTTTCATAATGTAACTTAACTATGTAATGAATACTGTGTGATTTCTAAATAAAGAAATATATTTTATTCCTTCTATTTTATTTATCATTTCAGTGTTACGTTGTATGTTTCTTTTGTATGACAATTTTCGAAGCTAAGTAACTCAATACGTAATAGATTAATATCGTTCTGGCGACTGTACAGAGTTAATGTACTCTAAAACTCTAAGCATACATTGCATAGCTTGATTTCATGGCTCCCTTGTTATCTGCGTCTCTCTGCATCGTATGTTCATAAAGGCATATAGATGTATTGTGTACTTGCACATGTGCCAGACATAGTGAGAGCTCGTGTCGTACTGGTTTGAGCTGTGGTTTAATTATCTCAAATAAACTTCACTGGATAGAGCGATTGTGTGGTGGCACTATGCAACGCGTTTTGGTCAGGCAGTTTGTTTAATGACAGATAACTTTGTACCTGATATTATAGAAATACTGCGATTGGAAAAAAATACTTAGCGTATTAGTAACCTATTTTTAATAGGTGGACCCAAGCATAAATCTGAACATGCAATGAAAAAAAAATAGGTTTTCGGATTTTTTGTTTTTTTCAAGAAGTTATGAAAGGCCATTATGAAAAAAAGTTGTTGTGTCTTTTAACAAAAAAATATCGTAACTTTGAAAAAAGAAACTAAAAACCTGTTTTGGTTTTCTTGTTCAGTTTGATGCACGGAATCACCTCTAAAATAGCAATTTGGGTCCCGAATATGCTATATACCTACTTAAGATTTTTATTTTAAATAGGTATTCTTATTTTAAATAGGCCAACATAAGAGAGTCTTTTCAATCAAATTTCAAAGTTCATAGGTTATTTTAATTCGAAAAACCCCGCAAGGGTAAACTTACAGTTAATACATTATTTATAATTATAGTACTATATTGTAATATAATGCAAAAGAATAATACTATAATATATTTAGATCGTTATATTTATATATTTGTGTATGTATGTATATGTATGTGTGTATGTGTATATGTATCTATATGAGTACCTACGTCAGTTAGGCTTCTCCACCTAAGTCAGAAAGTAAGTCGTATGCCCAGATACAGGCTATATTTGGCCTAGTTGGGTATACGCTGAGCATGGTCATGTGAATGTGGGCCGTTGTTTCTTCGCACCATTACTTGTTATGACCATTTTTATGCGTTTTATAATTTTGTTTGATACAAATAAATAAAATAAATAAAAATATCTTAATGACATCTGGCTACCTAAGCACTAATTAAAATATCGCACCAAAAACCATTAAATCCAGTAAATCTGATATTACCTATTCATAACAAAATTACTAAAATATATACATACTAGCTGCGCCCAGCGGTTTCACCCGCGTAGTGATAGAAAATTGTGATAATGATGATAGAAAACCATATATCTTTATAAATTATTGCCTATGTGTTATTCTGATGTGTAAGCTATATTATTGTAAAGTTTCATCAAAATCCATTCAGTAGTTTTTGCGTGAAAGAGTAACAAACATCCATACATACATACAAACTTTCGCGTTTATAATATTAGTAGGATAGTCCAAGCATAATCCGGAAGTATTTTTCTCAACGGTTTTATATGTATTTTTGGACGCTGAATCCACTGAATCCGCTGAATCCAATCCGCTGAATCCCTTGGTTATACTTTCAAAGAGATGAGGAGTATTCTGGATCGCAGGACGCTAACCATAGTGTATTTTGCATTATGTGAAACCCTTATTAACTATGATATAATTGGGTAGGGTGGGTGCTGCCAAACCCTCCTGACGCCACTTCTAACAGCGCAAAAATGTATTTTAAAAATCATGCATCGCAAACCATATCAATATTCTTCTAATGAACTCTTTAAAGAGGCTCAAGTTTTGGATGCTAGGTTATTATTTATTAAAACTGCACTACCTTGGGTTTTCGTGGCCAAACAAAATAAATCTTTTATTATTACGCACACGAAACCCACTAGACACTCCGGAGTGATAATTTGAATGTATCTCATGAAGACGACTTTCGGACAGCGACACTACTCTTTCATAGCTACAAGAGTTTATATTAAATTAAGCAGTGACATAAAAAACAGCCCTAATTGTCATTTGTTTAAAAGCAAAATAAATAAATGGCTGTTGCAAGAAGAGCGTTTATCTATCCATGACCATGATCGATGTAGTAGAATAAGTTGAAGTTGACTTAACATAATAAATTGTGTTTATATGTATGTATGTGTGTATATGTGTATTCTAATGTATTTAGGATTTCTATTTCCTATATAATATTGTATTTTTTTTTAAATATTATTATTATATATATATTTATTATTATTATATATATTTTTGGATTATTATTATTATTATTGTGTTTGGTTGGTTCATCGACCCTCGCATTAAATGTAAAAATATAAATTGCTTGCCCTGGACCGGGTATATCTCAGTTGGGCAGCACTAGCCAGTGAATGAAAGAGGAATGTTTTTGCCATTTGTTTTAATATTATAATTATTGTAAATGGTTAATTTGATAATTCCAATAAAATAAAATAAATAAATAAATAAATTTATTTTTGGACGCTGAATCCGCTTTGCGACCTCGCCAGAGGTGAGCTGACTTAAGAAATCGCAAAAAACCACTGACATTACATGTCTTAATAACAATACTTGTTTACAATATACCAGTTTTTTTACACAATAGGCCGATTTATGACCTATTTGGAATCGCAGGAACAATTTAACGTATCACGTAGGTACCTACGCTTTGTGGGTTTCGGTTTTTTTTCTTTTTTTTTTTACTTGAACGTACAGGATACGGCTTATCGCGTTCGAGCTATAATATAGCGGACATATCACGTACGTTCGTATAGGTGGGTTATCCGGTCGTATAGTTTGATCGTATAAGAGTGCGGCTAAATGCATGTTTCAATGCCCTTCGAAATTGATTTTTCGCTGTAAAAAGTTCAAAATCACAAATCTGAAACACAAAGTAAAAATAAAGAAGCTTTTCGTTACGTCCATTGCCAGTGTTATCCGGTCCAGTCCGGCACACCACATCTGCCAAAAAACGATGATTTAAAAAACAGCACCTTGTCGGTCGCTCTTAGACACTGCTTCTGCCCGACAACGCACGACCACACACTTAACAGAAACAGCAAGAGCTACTACGAGACCCTCTGTCACCCACTTTAATAAATAGTTGGTATTTGGCGGATACCGGATAGTCGTTTGAGTAAAAAATCGTACTCGCTTAGAAATAACCTATTAAGGATACCCAATATATCAATCCTTATCGACCACGGCCCTTACAATCGTACTTTATCGATTTCTATAAAACCTATCGGTAAAGAATTTAAAAAACGGTTGTGTCTCCCTAAGACTTTGCCGGCAAGCAGATAAACCCCCCCCCTCCCACGCCGAAATCCCTAAACGGCCCCTTCAAGCCATCACAACCCCCCCCCCCCCCACCACAACCCCTTTCACCACCCCATAAACTCCTCCCCCCGTTCCTCTCCACCACCACCTTCATCCCTCCTTCCTTCTCGCCCCTCTCTATCTCTCCCTCTCCATCCTTACCCCCTCCCCCTCCCTACCGCCCATTCCTATCCCGCACCCCCCTCCTACTCTTTCCCCCCTCTTCCTTCTCCCTGTCACACCCCTTATTTCTCCCCCTTACCTCCCAACCCTTTCACCCCCTCTCTTATCCCTTTCCCCCTTCACCCCTCCCTGTCTTACCACCCTATCCCCCTTCCCCACCCCTTCTCCCTCACCCCTTACCTCCAACCATCCCTCTCCCCCTTCTTCCACCATACCCCTATTCCCGCATTTCCCTATAACCCCCTCTACCCTGTTCTCCAACCCCCAATACCCCAAAACATCAATCCCGCTCTAACTCCTGCCCCCCAAACCTCTACCCCGCCCTTTCCCTTCACCCTCCCCTCCCAAACCTCTACCCCCACCCTTTCCCCGCCCCCTTCCACTATCCTCCCCCCGCCCATAACATCCCTTTAACCTCCATCTCCAGCTCACCTCCCCCTCTCCCTTAACCAGCCACCCCCAAACTACCGACCCAACGCTACCACCTCAAACGCCACCTCCCCTAACCCTCTAAACCCTACCCTAAAAACCTTCCCCCTCCCAACACCAGCCCCCCAAACCACCTTTTTGATCCTAAACAATTAATTTTATATTAACGCACTCAAGATAAGGCGGAATAGGAACCTGAGGAAGTAGAAAAATATCGGAGGACGAAGAATATTTTCTTCTGGAACTTTATACATCCTTACTTAGTATATTTTCTTCGATGTTAAAGCATTCTAGATAAGGCGGAAAGAAAATCGTAGGAAGAAGACTATTTTCGACCCCCACCCCCAATATGAACTATCCTCCCCACTCCCCCCACCAACAGCAAATCTAGTATTTTTGTATTATTTACGAGGTATTAAAATGGCTATTTTTTAATATGATTCGTTTCACGGCTAGCCTCGGGCGGCTCGACGTTATATTTTTTTTATGTCGCTTGTATAAGAGATATTGCAACCAAAGCATATTTAACAATGTGGTTTGGACCTTTAAATTTCAGTATTTCGAGATTAAAGAATGCCTAGCGCGCCCCCTGGTGGACCGATTTGGCAATAACTCTTGCCATGATTAAATGATATCTGTATGCCAAATTTCAGCTAAATCGGATGAAGCGTTTGGGCGCTAGTGGAGGAATACACACAGAAATAGAAACAGACACACATACAGAAGTGCGTCCACAATACTTTCCTTGCCAGGAAAGTAAAATCGGCTGTGTCACCCCAAGACACAGCTGAGTGTCCTGGCAAGTAGCCAAGGATTGATTCCATTTTAATATTAATTTCATAAATAAATTCGGTAAACGCCCTATCTCGGTCTGCGGACGAATCTGTGGGTTCCGTTACACAACCTCTACGTGCGGCGCGGTTCCTCCCTCGGCTAGCCTTGGGCGGTTCGGCGTTAATATTTGATTTAAATGTATTGCGGAATTTAAATATTATTAGTGCGGCTTCTAAATGAGATATTCTAGCATTAATGTCACAATGTGATTTCGGTTTAACGATGCATTTGTGTACCAAAAGTTTAAGTCACTAAGTTTAATATTTTGAGATTAAAATATGCCTAGTGCGCCTCCAGATTTCAACTGAAATCAGGACTCCTTTTCAACTCAAAGCATGACCAAATGATGCATGCATGCGGAATTTTCGCTCAATCGTGGAGGAATACACACGGCACACAGAAATACAGGCAGACAAACAGACACACTTCCAACTCGAAATGGTCCTAATGGTCTCAGGTGGGCTGAAAATGAATATGTCCGTCTTCAACTCGAAAGTAATTTTTAGCGCGCTCACAATAGTTTCCCTCATCGTTGGTTGGCGGGCCGGGAAATTAATGTAACTTTATATCGTCTCTACTACTAAATATCTATGTCTGGAATGTAATACTTTCCAGTACGTTGCATTTCATAATATCGTGGCCTTCCAATTATTATAACTTGATAACTCGAAAATTGGCATTTTTGAGATAAGTATGCCAGAAGATGTAAAAATATACACTTTTTAATCCCCTGTAAACCAAATAACTGAAAATCCCCCGCCCTTAGGAGTTAACGATGGTCGATAAGTTGAAAATTAGCTCCAGCTATAATACTAAAAATCGATATGTAGACTTATCTAGCTTAAAGTTCGCAGCACTGTCGAAGCGCAAAAACTCGATATATCCACTTATCTAGTTTTAGGTTAGTATTTAGGTCCACTTATTATTTTTCATAAATCAAAAATGGTGGACGAGTTGAAACTTTAAAAAAACATTAAAACGCGGTTATCTCAGAACCACTAAATTAGAGTTATCGAGTTATAATTGTAAGGCGACAATATATAAAGATTAGATTGTAAGATCATTTCGCAGAAATCTCTTTCAGGTATAGGTATTGAAACCAGTACGTTAATCGATTGTTGCAAATCGCTCAAAATTTTATCTCGAAATTAAAACAAAACTTTTTATTTAAAACAGATATTATATTACATAAATTCTTCCTTTGAAAGGTACTTACAAATAGAGACATACTTACAAATGTAATTTACATCTTATACAAAGTTTTCAACCGTCTTAAAACAATTTACAAATTTTCAAATATAATAATACTTATATACAGTTTCTTAATCAATTAAAAACAATACAATTTTTTTATTCAAAGAGAAGAGAAATCTATAAGATAAAAGTATTTTATTCCCATTTTGGGATCTTCTGAAATGATTTATAAATGTAATCTTCTAGCTAGGCGAATTCGATACACCCTGATTTATAATAATTTAAAAAAGAATCATCGATACGACAAAATTATATATTAACATAGATTTGGTGATGTAGTTTATGTATTATTTATATACTATGCCCTTGAAAATATTACCATATATTTAAAACAAACCTATTAGTGTTGTAGATATATTTCAGGTTTTTAAACTTGTTGTTTATTCATATAGAATGTAAATACATCGGAAAGGATATTTTACCAGGTTTTCTGTTAATATTATATGTATTATTTGTGTAAGTTAATATTTTGACAGTGTGAAAATAGTATCACGGTTTTACCCAAAAAAAAAAACGATATTTTTTGGGAATCGCTAATCTAAAGGCTATAAGTTTGTGTGTCCTCACTGTATATGGACCTTACTGTGACATCACTATTCAATACATTTGAGCAATACAATAGTATGCAATACATTTTCCTTTACTCTATTCTTGCTATATCTGTAGCTCTACGCCTATCTGTCGCCTGCACTATACTTAATATGAGTGATTCAAAACGATTTTTTCCAATGTATTACCAGCATAACACTTCTTTTACCCTTCAGGCCTCGGCCCCTCAGCCGATTAAAAAGTTGGTGTCCAAAAAATTTTCGTAAAAATTGGTAAAAAAATTGAATTATGACACTGTCTCACTAAAACATTAATTACTGCTAAACCACTGTACGCATAATTAAAATAAAACATATTAACATAATAAAACATAATAAAATAAAACAAATTAAATTAAAATAAAATAAAAACGGGGCCGTCACGCTAAATCGTGTTGTGGCCGATATCGGCTAATTGGGGCTCTAGGGGTTAAGTAAAATTAGTTCTTCCTAGGGAAAACTAGTTTTAACAAATCCCATACTGGTGTTCTTATATAACAATTAATCATATCATAAACCTCTCAATCAATTACAAATCATAAACAAATATGTTTGGTGTCTGGGAATTTTCAGACGTCGCTGGTTAGACTTAAGTTCTGAAACCCACGAGAACAATTTATATATTTTAAGGAGCTCGAGAAGAAGGAGGTGGTTTGAAAAAAGAGGAACCGTATTACTTTATTTATTAAGTAATGCAAAAACAATTTGAAACCATTTTATCTTAGAAACTATGCAGAAAAATATTTAAACGTTGAATAAATAACAGAAAATTAATACATTGCATAGACCAGTGACAACGTCACCTAACTAGCCCGGGACTTGTTCTAAGGTGAACGTTTAATATTGTGCTTGCTTGCTCAATACTGTGTTTATATATATTTTTTTAAAAACCATTTGATCAAAAAAGAATAAACATGCAACAACTACATGAATACTGAACATTAGGAGTTGAAAATAAAAATGTCTGCGAAAGAATTCAAATCAAAATAAAAAATACATTTCCTTATAACTAAGATTAAGGAAATATAAAAATAAAACAAAGTATCTCTGATAAAAATAAAACAAACTGTCTCCCATGGGGACGTGCACAGAGTCTATTACTTCATACTTAAAATAGAGTCCTTTTGTAACTCCTGTCGTGCTTTCGTCAAAGTTGCAATTTAATTTTTGCGTTGTAGCTTGATAGTGGTGAAATTCATGGCTTGATACGGGTAGGGTAGCTTTACATTTACGACATCGTAAGATAAAAGGTAAACTGCCTCGCGACAAAATCAACGGCGTAGGCCGACCGATCGTAAAGACGAAACGCTACGACGTGGAACATCAACATATATGACACAGATCATAAACAGGACGGAGACATTCTTTTAACTAATTCCACATTGCTTCCCTTACAAGGGGGAAGTTTTTTATTACATTCGGAATATTTAGTAGTTGCAAAATGAAGAAAATATCAACTGACTCTTTAAGGTCCCTAATGGCGCTTGTTTATTTATAGCTATTATCATCGATGGCTAGTCAGATTATTTCCAAACATAGACTATTGGTTTATTACGAAAAGGTGGGCGTGTATCAAAATATTTACGGCAACATCCCTATTCAAATAGTGTACCGGCAAAAATACGCTAATTGCAGCATATTGCGTCAACAATAGTAGAAATAAATTAAAGCAAGACACACATAAAAGAAGTATGAAAACTATGTCATTAAAGAAACTCCGGAAGTACTTCCGACATCATCTACGAGGAGTTTCTTTTCTTGCGGGCACCGGGATGAGGAAACAAAATGCTGGTCAATAGTAACCGCGTCATTGAAGACAGATCGAGACCGCGCTTTACGAAAGAGAAAGGCAGCAGATAGCAGCCGCGGCGCACTGATATGCGGTAACACTCGGCAAAAAGAAACGAAGATCGAGGGCTTCAGCAGCGCGATTCTTCGTCGTTTCCTTGACGGTTTTGGAGAGAGTTCAGAGAAAGAATACAACGGGAGCAACGGGCGTGTGCTTCCACCGTGGCCGTGGCCGTGGAATACTGGCGTCAGCAGAGAAAAGGCACTGTACGGTTCCAATACATAGGGCCACACTAATTTGGTACTAACTAAGCGAGTTGTGTATCGAGGTTGCATCCTACCATCTTTAAATTTTAACCTTTAGGCAGTCAGGAAATAATAATCCGTAATGAACCTACAAGACAAAGATTTTTTTTTCAGCAAAAACCTATGAACTGCACTTGCAAGGCAAGGTGTTACATATTCTCCACTCTCCTCTATGGGATGCAAAGTTATTCACACCATTCGGAATGAAGGTATACAGAGAAATCCTCCTCATTTTTTAAACGGCAATATATCGAACTTTAAAGTGATAAATGGAAAGAGAAATCGAAAATTCCAATACCTCGGATAATTAATAAGCAGCTCCAAATACAGAGTTTGGCAATGAGTAATTCAAGAAGGAATTAAAAATCGCCTAAGACTAAGCAGAAAAAGGCATCCTGAAAATATAGGTATAATGATCGCCAACCTTCTATGACAATGGAACTAAAAGAAAAAGGTTACTCTGTTAGAGAAGCATAAAATTCTGCAATATTATTATAATATAGTCTCGAATTACTGGGTGATATCGACTAAATATAATGGTATTTTCAAGGGCACGTATAAAAATAAAATTTAAATAAGCTAGTATAAACGTATAACTATATGAGGATCGATCAAATTTTAGCGAAGTTAGAGATTTTATTACGTAATAAAATCTGTAACATTACGTCAATGTTGTTATTGTGACTGCGTCGACATTTGTCTTCTTATACCAAAAAGGCGGTACGGTATCGGACGATCTAATATTATTTGGCTGAAAAATGTACAATCCGCTTAAACGGGAAAACAATGAAAAAAGTATATCAAAAAGACATAATTTACTCCGATGATTAACATTCTCCGATTATCATAAAGAGAGAAAGCCTGTTCATATTTGATCGATCCCCACATTACATTGATGAAATTACGCGTCTGGATTAGTCACTTATCTAAATTATTAAGGAACCATTTAAATTCGAGTTCAACAACCACTTAGCTGTCACTGTGTCACATGAATATGTCGTCAAGTGCTACCTTTTTAGAACTATTCTCGATAAACTGATCGTCCTGGAATGTAACCATTTTATCCTTAGGTTTAATTTGGCAGAGGTTATTCGATTTCTGGTTGTACGGTCTCATGGTTGACCTGGAGTTCGTTGAATTTAAAGGATTTGGGAGTGAGGTGATTTCGTTTGTGATTCCAGTTAGGTTGTATTCGCTTATGCTCCGCGGGACGAAGTATTCCATGTGAGTTTCGTTTCCTGTGGACCTCCTAGCTGGAATATTCCGTTGAAATGCTGCGTTTTTGTAGTTGTACGATCCCGTCGATTTCTTTCGCGGTAAGCTGTTACATTTGCCAGAATCGATCCCCTGGAGTTTTAAGTTCAGTTGAGCAGTAGCCTGAAATGTTTGCGGTTTAACGCTTGGTTGAATGCTCAGAGATGCACCAGAACCTGAATGCTCTATAATAGGCCTCGGTCAGGACATCAAGGACATGGATATATCTTCGGTGACTTCATCGTCGATTTGGCCAGTGCCTAAATTATCTTTCACACCTCCGCCACATACGTTATTAAACCTACGAACTAATACTACAACTTCATCCTGTATCAAATTAAAACACATGGCTACAACAGCCATCCCAACAATAATATACACACAGCATATACAAATAGCAATGTCTTCCGCGTTAGAAGAGATCGTACTCGCGTAATGTCCAGGAGTTAAGTCGCCGAAACCAATCGTACCCAAACTGGAGAAGCAGAAGAATGTGCCTTCCAGAAACGACCAATCTTCGGTCCTGTTAAAAAGGACGGCACCGAGCGCTATATACACTAAAACGATCAACATACACAATGATATTGGTACCCTAATTTGGTCAGGACAGCCTTTTAGGCAATGTCTACTCTTCGTGATATTCTGCAGCGTGTTGGAACTGCCCAAGAGCGCGGGGCCCGGGTCCATACACTCCAAGAACACCACACTCCCCCGTCCTATCAAGTCACTGCCGAGGTCGCCCGATTTCATCTCGTTGTAGAACTTGGACGTTGAGCCCTTGTAGCTGAGGCTACCGCTCAGCGTGGAGGTGGGCTTGTCCTTAGCTTTCTTCGAATTGGCGTTGGCCGATGAAGTGCAGGCTCGACAGCTGCGACCGTAGAGCTTCCGGAAGGACCTGGCGAGGACATCCCCCAGGGTCGAGAGGTACACCAGGACGAGCGGGATACCCATGAAGGCGTAGAACATCGCCACCAGCTTTCCGGCTGCTGATCTTGGAGTCACGTTGCCATAGCCTGTAACAATAGAAAAATGTAGGGTTGAATATCATACGTATGATCACGGAATATCAAAGAAAACCCATCTGTTGAGGCAAGTTAGCACATAAATTAATATAATAACAATAAAGTTTATTGGCTTATTTTAAATTTCTCATATTATAAAAGTAAATTATGCTCACATGAGAAAAGGAACGTCATTTAATTTAAATAAAGAGACTATCTCGCTCATCCTAATCCCAATATACCCCGCACGAATTAAAACGACTCGCGGAGTCATTAGCGTGTGAGTACGTCGACCGATGTGTTTCTTTTTTTCTATTTCTTCTTGAAGTGCCTCTCCATTACTGGAGGTTGGCTATTAGCTCTGAAAACTTTTTCTGATCTTTAGCCAGACGGAAGAGCTGTTTCGCACTGGTGATCCCAGTCCACTCTCTGACATTGCACAGCGACGACTCTTTCCTCTTTCCAGGACGCCGTTTACGCTCATTTTTTCCCATAAATATCAGTTGAATTGGCTGATATCTGTCATGCCGCAATACGTTCCCCAGGTAGTCAATCTTGCGCTTTTTGGCGGTGTGCAACAATTTTCGGATCGTACCACCACGTTGAAGCACTTTTGCATTGCTAATTTTACGGGTTCATCTTATATGGAGCATTCGATGGTAGCACTATATCTCAAACGTTTCTAGCCACCGTCTGGTGTCTTCTTTTGTGGTTCACGCTTCGCTACCATACATAAACAGTGACCAGATGTAGCAATGCAGTATCCGAGTTATGAGTCTTAGATTGATTTGCCGACAAAACAAGACTTTTTTCAATTTATTGAATGAGGCACGAGCGACTTATATCCGGGTCTTAATTTCTTGAATGGAGTATTATATTTCATTGACCCATACACCGAGATATTTGTACTGCTGGATCCGCTCAATAAATTTACCCGCTATCAATATAGTAGGTTGTAAATCAGGATCCCTGGTGAATACCATAACATTGATCCTCGAAATTTTAATGGACAAGCCACCACTTCACTGCACTTATTAACTCTGTCAACCAATTTTGTGGGTATTTCTGAGTAGAAGCTATAAGAACTGCGTCATCGGCGTAGTGCAAATGATTGATAAGTTTATCGTTCATTTTCACCCCCATATCAAGATTCTCTAGGGCCTCAGTCATTATCGCCTAAGAGTAACGGACAGAACGCTACCTTAACGTACCCCGCGGCAAATGTCGACCTCCTCCTTGAATTATTGTTTCCCTCTGATTATTGCCTGGTTCCCATACAAGTATTTAATAATTCGAATGTCTTTGCCTTCTAAACCAATGTCATTCAAGCGCCTTATAAGCGGTACGTGCCTAACCTAGTTAAACGCTTTTTCACAATCGATAAAACACAAGAAGACATCTGTTTGCATATCACGACAGTTTTGAACGAGAACGGGAATAATTTTCTCACTCACACTCAAAGCAATGGTATAGTGAAGGAGGTACTTATCGCTGTTATCGATTATTGGCTAAGCGCGGTTAAACCAGAATCAATCGATTAACAAGTAAAACTATTAAATAATTACGCATATGTTATATTAGGTATATATTTTCGCATACGTTGTATCGCAAATAAACAATGAATTAAACTCCTCTAATTTCAAATATTTTAACACTTATTTCGTATATGATAACGCAGAGGAATCACGAAATACTTATAATAGGCTTTCTATTTTTATGAGTTCATGTTAATAACTTATTTTTTTTCGAAATAATATTATTTCCACATTCAAGTGTGCAATACAAAATTCGGCATTATTTTCAATTTGCTGAATTCTGCAAAGGGTGTGCGTTATTTTAAGTTAGGTTCTGTTTGGGGACTTTGGAGGACATTATCCGCCGAAAAGTCTTTACGAAGGCCGCGGTAAGATGTCCCCCGAGGAACGGCCCTTTTGATAAGATTCCCTTCTCTGTCCGATTCAGAGCATCCCGCTCGGTTCTTAAAACAACGTGTCTCCATGCTGATGCGGAATTCGCTTACTTGTTGCCACAGAATAAACTAAGATTTTCATTCACAGCATACGTGATTTAAGCAGAAATCGGTAAATAAAGCAAAGTATAAGTGAAAATATTTATAAGCAAAAATACTTAATATTAGGCAATTGTATTATTTAAAAACTGCTTTACATTTCAATCGCGCGCAAGCAGAGACATCGTTCCCTGCTAAGTACACAAGATCGGCACAGGTACCACAATATATAGTACCCAGGAGATTTACATCATTTGAACAACACCACTTTGATATTTCAGAATTGACATAGGTGGTCCTTAAAAAAAAGTCCCATTCAGTGGTCAATTATTAAAGAAAGAACGGAAACTGAAGGTATCCTCACGAAATTTTAAAAATAGCAACACATTCACACACACACACATAATTTACACACCCTGACATCTCTAACAATATAAATTGCCCATATGTAAACATGAGTGATTTCAGCTTTTTATTTTTTATAACATAACATTTTGTTGTTACATTTATTTTTTTAATATTATTTTGCTTTTATGATTATTTTTATTTTTTTAATAAACTATAACAATTTCTTAACATCTCTTCGTAAAACTAAACTTTAAAATTTAAAATAATATCATATACAATTGGCGTTTTCCTTCGAACAAACACTGCCTGGTTAGAAGAGATGCAAAATCATTATGTAAAAACAATTCCTAAATGTTTCTTTTTTTGTAAATTAGTAAATACATAAAATAAATTGTCGTAATGGCAATAAGACTACACCCACCGGCAAGGAAATAAGCTTACCTTTAAAGCATGCCCAATTTTTGTTAATATATCAATGTCCTCTAACATTGTAACAATTTTCGTGGACAATTTATGTGATCAGTTCAAAACTGGTCTTTGCTATATTACTTGCTGATTTTCTCCGCTAATTATGTGCTATATTACTTTTGCTGTTTATTAGTGAGTTGTCCCTTGTGTTAAGTAAATTGATACAAAAGGGTAAAACCGGGATAGATGCCGCACTGGGATGGATGCCTCGTTTCTAGAAACCCAACTACCAAAAAACGAAACACCAAATGCGTTGTTTAAATACGTGCGACATGCGCCCCCACCTCAGTCACACGCAAGCTGTTGTGCGGGGTGGGCGTTTCTCGCTTGTGTGTCTGAATACATTCGCAATGGACGCGGCGAACGCTTCAAAGTTTCAAACGTAAGTATTCACTGCTCCATATCATTTTAAGAAGTAATGGGTTACATTTTATTTTAATTGTGATGAAACATTGGTTCATTTAGAACACATTTAGGAGTCAATCACTGATTTTTTGCATTTATTTTACTTAAAATACAAAGGGGCATCTATCTCAGCGTAAAGGATAGTCGCCCCGGGTTTTCAAAGGATAGATGCCCTTAGGAGCTTCTATCACTCTATACTGTAAGAGCCCTGTCAAAGTTTTTTTAAAGTGTTTTTATATTTCGTTATGACTATTTTGGTACTAACTTATAGGTATTGTATTGTGTGTGTGGGTAATTGCATTTCAATTAAGTGTTGACATTGTGTCTGTGTGGGTACTTGCATATTGTGTGTGTGGGTACTTGCATGTCAATTAGTTGTTCAGGGCTATCGATCCGAGTTTTCCGAAATTCCTTCAGGGGTACCGCGAGGCTCCCACTTGGGACCACTTCTTTTCCTTCTATACCTCAACTATATTACCGATTGCATGCACAATCCAATAAGGTCATAATATATGCGGATAACATGAACATTTTTAGTGAGATTCGATCAATTAATGACTGACTTAATTTGCAGGCGGATATAAACCTCCTTATGAAATACTGTTCGGATGTCTCTGTCTCTTCGTTAGAGTAAGCAAATATCACATAATCACATACTCAAGAAAAAAATACTAATGTTTGACTACAACTTGAATGACGCTATAGTTGGAAGGGAAGCAACGGTTCGAGATCTTGGGATTACACTTGACACAAAAATGCTATTCGCCAAACACATCGGTAATATTATTAGAAAAGTATATAAATTACTAGGTTTTATTCTAAGGGTATCATGGGTATTACAATCCACTGACACGCTTAATATCCTCTATAATTCCTATGTAAGAAGTCAGTTGGAATTTGCATCAGTGGTCTGGAATCCCAAATATTTGACTTACATATCGAGGATTGAATCGATACAAAAAAGATTTGAGAAGCGATTAAATTTCACTTCTTTCATTAAGCTCAGCTCCTATGCGGAATCCCTAAAAGCCCACAAGTTGATGTCATCGGAGGGCCGTAGAGTCTTGATCGATGCCGTATACTTGCATGGGTTGGAAAATATTTCCATCGATTTGAACGCGATTTTGGAGCGCATTGAATGTTATGTTCCTACTCGCAATGTTCGATCGCAACGACTATTTCATGTCCCTGTGGTGAAAATCAAAGCATCTTAAAATGCATTCCTATACAGAGAGTGTCATAGATATAACGCAGACTTTTTAAGTATGGACGTATAACAATCATCAAAAACCTCTTATAAGAATTCAATTAATAAAAATATAGTATATTTAGATGATCACAAAACATTTGTACATATTATATTTCATTTAATTTGGTTCAATGACAATATTTATCTCTAGTATATTTATTATAATACCTACATAATACCTAACATTAAATATAAATATATTTATAAACATACATAATAATTTTTTATCTATTTTATCTCTTCCTTTCACCTCACTTCCCATCCCGACTCCCCCCATTCTCAAGCGGAAACAATATAAAATATACTTTTAATATTCGTTTTTGTATACAGAATAAAATAAAATAAAATAGAATAAATAAAATATCTAATCATATAATTTAAATAATCATTAAGATAATTATCATCAACAAATCGAACAATCAAAAATGTGTATGGAAAATTAAGTAAAACAAAGTAATATGATAAAACAAGTATAATATTGTAGGTACCTATCGAAAATTATTAAAATATTGGGTACTTTGTATGTAAAATACACCCTCTCCCTAAACAGAAACTAAAGAAACCGCTAATTATGAAAAAATAATATAAATACAATCAGCGTGCCCAGGGTTGGTGAATGGGGCAAGCCCGACATACCTTTTTGTGTTTTTACGCTTTTTATATCAAAAAAGTGGTAGCTCTCTACTCTTCAATATTCAGTTAGAAATTTACTGCTTGTGTCGTAGAATCAATAAAGCACCTTAAAGCATGCTACTGCTAGATAGAATTTAACATAAAATAATCAGCAGTTGTATACCTCCGGTGGCTTTAGGAAATGCCGTTTTATTTGCTTGAGCGAGTGAAATCAAGTTAAGACAGAACTCACCACAAGGGACAATTTCCTTCATTTTTTATCAGGCAAAAAAACCACAAATCAATTGAAATTATAAAATTTAAAATATCATCTGTCACTCGCTCAAAACAAACGGAACTAAATATCGAACACGCATGCATTCGACTTCATGCTAACGCAATCCTGGTTTATTCGTCAGCACAAAAGTCGTATAGATACATATATTGTTTTGCGTAATTTGCCACAGTTTAGAATGAAAGGACCACTGATTTTGAAAGCCCCGTTGCAATCCCATGTGCGTGAGCGATATGACTAGCTGAAGTCAACTCGGTAAGATTGCAGCGAACTGTTGCACTGTCGATAACCTGTTATGTCGCGTGGAGCGATCTTTGTCCGCTACTCGTATAGGCGTAGCAATTGACGCTCGCAAATTTATTTATTTTAGCGATCTTCAGTTTAGCGAACTTCTTAAGAAAAATGCAAGCCGAACTTTACGGCTTGTATGAAGGAACCGCCACTGAACGCAATAGTTGTCATCAGAATACTGCTGTTTCTTCTGTGAATTATTTAGATTTGTTTTCCTTTGAATGATTGAATGGAGATATTTTGAAAAATAATGCATTAATTAAAGGAGTATTACGGAAAAATTGATTAACTGTCAATCGTTTATAAATAGGATAGAAAACGAATTTACCGCGTGAAATTTGTAGGACCCGACGTTTCGGTGACGTTGCAGCCGCCGTTGTCTAGGGTAGACTGAAGAAAAATGGATACGGAAAATATCACGAGACACGCACACTATCTAATACGGACGAAACTCAAAAACCGAGCAGATCAAGAGCATTCTTACCATACGTCAAGGGCGTGACTGATCGAATAAGTAAGATGCTAAACAGATTCGATATAAAAACGATCTTAAAACCGACCCAAAATATAGCTCGATTTTTGAGGCATGTAAAGGATGTAATACCACTGCAAACCCCGGGTGTGTATAAAGTCGAATGCAGCTGCGGTCTAGCCTACGTTGGACAAACGAAACGGCCCATAGCCACGCGACTGACAGAACACATCAAAGCTGTTAAAAACGTTCAGCGAGAAAAATCGGCGATCTGCCAACATATATTGGATAGCGGAAGTAACCACTGGATGCAGTTTCAAAATCCCATTGTTCTATCCAAGGAACAATTCTACTTTCCTCGCATGATCCGGGAAGCCATTGAAATAAGAAGAACTCCGAACTTCAATAGAGATGACGGCTACAAACTCTCTTCTACGTGGAACCCTCTTCTTAAAATGTTCCCGCCGCCGAACGCCGAACGCAAAGACGTAAAACAGGATACAGTGAGTGTTGTGTGCAAGACGGATTTTAAAAATTCCCGCGCTCCGAGCCCGGCCCCCCACCACCGTTATAACCTACGCAGTGGCGGCAGCGGTTTGCGGCCTACCCGCAAAACAACGGACTGACAGCTCTTCAGTCTACCCTAGACAACGGCGGCTGCAACGTCACCGAAACGTCGGGTCCTATAAATTTCACGCGGTAAATTCGTTTTCTATCCTATTTATAATGTCAAACAACCGCGATAGTCTTCGATTTTATGTCAATCGTTTGTTTCCGATTGGATAACTTAATACGTTTCATGTTATATTCGGCAGGTGACTAAAGTCTCAAAAAGTGCTTGTGATTTTACAAGTTTTTTTATAATTACATAGTTTGCAAGTTTTTTATATATTGGAAAAATATTGTTTTTATACCAAGTAATTTTACCTGATTACAGTTGCAGTCTATTTATGCAGAATTTTATCTAAATATTATTTATTTTATACCACCAACATAAATATATTAGGACATAACCAAACGGCTTGTAGAAAGTACGCATATTATCCACTTAGTTTTAGTTAAGGACGTGACTCATCTGTTCTGTATTATTTTAGACCTCTTTCCTGGCTTAACTCCCACGGGATGCGAAGGAATTGAAAAACGGACTCGGTAATCAGCTGTAGTGATACCTCGGAGGATTTCCACCGAACTGAAGAATGATTGAATCGGCTTGTTTGCCCTGAGCCGGCGAAAGTGGTCCAAATGTTTTTACAGCTTCGCCGCTGAGAGGAGATAGATAGATTACGACACTCTCTTGGCAAGCTCGACGTCGGTAAAGGTTGCATCACTCAATACACACTATAGAAGATTCCAACCATGTTTTATACACCTATGTATTATTGTCGCTTACCCAATTTAAGTTTATTATTTTTACATAACAACATTTCTTCATGCAAACTTCATTTAACCCTTAAATGCATATTGTGTAGAGTTGATTTTTTCTATAGCTATTTCAATATGTTACCACCATACAACGACAGTGATAATATTACCTTCAAGAGGATAGGCTTCCAATACCTTGCCTAATAATTTCCCTCCTTGTATTTACTTCCTCAATGAAACAAATCTTCTCCAATTAATAATCCATATATTAAACCAAAATGCATATTTAAACAATTAAAATTATAACTTTTTCTATTTTAGTTTAAGTACTATTATTGTGAATTATATTTATAATAATGAGCGCCTAATTCACCACAAAATATTTACAATTTATTCTTTGAGTTATTTTCGATCGATTATTTGTCGATGACAACAATGGCTGCGTTCAGTCGATTGTTAATAAAATAATATTAATAATGATAATGCATGAGTTTAAATCTCCGCCGTGAAATTCGACAATTAGATTCTAATCCTTTATTTATTTAAATGTGTTCAATGTCAATTTATATTGAAACATGAATCGTAATGTTTACATACAACAATAAAATTACTTATAAACTAACACACTGTCAACTAGTCGATGGCGTTCCAGTGATATAATGAATTTAAATGACCGCAGTCGCTAATGCCCGATATAAACTACGACCTGGTTACCATTCAGTCCACTGAATGTCCATATGGTTTTCGTTCTATTATTTCTATTAATACTATTCCCTCCCCGTTATCCTTGAAACCCCATCGATCAGTCAAAACAAAAAACCTTAATATAATCTACAATTTCCTTATCTTTAATCTTATTCTAACATTCAGTATAATTCGAATGTTTCCTTAACTAGTTTCCAAATTAAAAGCACATTTATATAATGGCTGATGTCTAAATCATGGAGTTAGCAAAGGCTAACTCTCTTCCAAATTAAATAATAGTCTGACTAGAGGTTTACCTCGTAGAACTATCAACGACTATTCATATCAATCGATGTTAAATGCCTCATTTTTAGTTAACCCGCTGAGCACGTAACATCCATTTGGGGACATGTATGGCGGCCGCCTACAATCCGAAACATCCGATTTTGGATATAGCGCTCGGCTCTTACGAAAATGTCGTTTAAATTTCGAAATGCGATTGTATATTCTATCGAATGATGCCATAATATAGCCAAATATGCAACACTATGAAATTGCTCGATTGCCGCATGCGATGTTAGAAATATGAATTACTACATCCCTTACAAAATCGATGACCTCATTTCTGACGACAGTCGCGAACTGCCCATTCGCCGCGGCGTATAATTCCGCGACGTGTTGTGTTGTGAATTGTTTTGTGTATATAAGTGCAGTGCATACCGGATAAAAGTAAGTAATTTCCATTTTTAAGTAGTTTAGGCCTTAGGATTAAACAATTTACACAGCCCATTTGCTGTTTTTCACGAATTTTCGAAGAAAACACATTGGCAAAACCAAACGGCGAGCGAAATATGGCCGTATTTATTTTGTAATGTTTGTGAAATATTCCGTTATATCGCGAAACATGACGTAATGTCGCTTTAATTTACTAATAAAATAGGTATTGCTTCATTTACATCCTAAGTTATCACATAATTAGGCGTATTTTGAACATTATATGTTGTTTTCTAATATGGCTCGCGAAAATGAAACTTGTTTTGATAATTACTATGAGAGAAAAAAGTGCGATTTTCCGTAGTTTTTCGATGAAATGTGACTCTTTGGAGTATAGTAATTAGTTATTAGACATATAATAAGTCTATGATAAGACAATATAATTGAAAAAATCTAACGAATTTTATATTATGGGCATTCAAAGTTTATTATTAGGTTCGGAAGTCGGAAACTCTCAAAACTTTAGATTTTTCTATAATATCAGACAAAGCTCAAAGTTCTGGTGTGATTTCTAAGAAGAAGTGATGTAGTAATAAAGTTATTTTGAAAGAATTTCATATAAAAAAATACCATAAGTAGTCACAAATTAAAAATTAAAAAATTTTTTTTTTACGAGAATACATACAATTTTTCTTGGCTGAATAAATAAATATTTTTTCCGTATTTTTGTATGCAAATAAGTAAAAAAAAAATATCGTTTTTGTAAAGCATTTAATAAAGAACATAACTGTATTTACAATTTTTGATATTTACAAAAACTGTATTTACAAAAAAATCGAAATGATTTTATAGGCGAGTTTTTTCAGTTTGCCAATTTTGTAATATTTATTCATTATTATCTTAATTGTTTTACGAGATAAGGTTATAATGTTTTATATGTCAAATTTCAATGCGATCATTTTTCTATTTATATTTCTATTAATCCGATTAGTGGTTTATAAGTTATGATCGTTTTTCTCAAGGCCGTTGACTCGCGTCGATTTTTTGCGCGAATATGTCGCGCGCAAAAGTGATGTTTTTGGGCGCGGTGAGTTTTTACCTCGCAACGTGAGGGGAAATCGCAAATCACGCTTTCACGCTTTTACGTTACACGCAACTCACGCTTTTACGTTACAACTACTTAACATTCTAATAATTTCAACAAACCCACAAAACTCGAATATTTATAACCCCAAAAAATATACAACAATGACAATATTGGTTGCTAGCTTCAGCCCAAATAATTAAATAACGCCAGCTTCGGCAAAATAAACTTACATATTTTTAGTACATCTTTGCCGACAATGACTCTCGGCTATACTTCCCGTATTTACAGCTGCATTCACATTATGCACTTATAACTAATGTCAATTTCTTCGATGCGTGTCGCCTTTCTAGAAATCTGCCATCACCAAGAAGAATGTCTCTTTAGAAACCCCAGCCGCTTACTATCGTACTGCAATTTCAAGCCGTTACTGCATTCTCATCAATGTTTTTCCCTTGTTTCGCCGCTATTTTATACACCTCCGAAGACGTTCGCAATGTTGTGATCTCAATCTGACGTTTCAGTTTGATTTGTCCGCCATTTTTGATATAATTTTTGTATTGCAACCCGACGAATCTCGTACTTCTATTTTATATGAAATGTTGGATTTTTTTACAGGCCAACTCGCGTAGCTCTCTCGATTCACATTTTTAGCACTGGATTTTCAATTATTTGTTCGTTTTTTAGTGTCTTTGTAAAAAGCGCCTCAATGACGAGTGCGATAAAGCATTTCTGTGATATTCGATCTGCTCACTTTATACGAATTTAAATGAACTGGGCACTAAGATGCTTCACAGCATCTCAGTGCCCTTATTTTAAAACTGTTTATTCTCACATCTGAGCCCCAAGATATGCTTTTCTTTCCCAAACTTTCGCAGCTTTAGTGCGTGCAACTAAAATTTCTTAATGGATGCCGGAAGCAACACGTCCATCCCTTTTATAACACCCCTATCGATATATCCTTTTTTTAGTAATTTAACCCACAACTATTGACTAATCAATCACAAAACGATCTGATTTATCTATTTTTTCGTTAAATAACGCTCTGCCACATTGGTAACAAGAGAATTTCTTAACGATAATTCGTGCTTCTAATTCTATATATGATTTTAAGTATTTATTTTACGTATTATGAGAAATTGATGTTTCATATTCGGCGGGAAATCATCATACTTTGACTTAACCTTGCCGCCTTTCTTGCGCGTCGTTTCCGCTTTCACATTTGAAAGCGAAATAATATAACTATTTTATTTCAATTTTATTTATTGATAGTATTTTTATCTAGTAATTCCTCTATTTTAATTAAGTGTTTCTAAATTTCCTCATTTTAACTATTAAATTTTATTTTGACTGGCAATTATTTGGTGAAAAATTCTTTGGACATCATCGATTCGGCTTTCTTCCATCGATGTCGATTATGTTTTCCAATTTCTCTTAATAATAAATTAAATGTTCTTCAAATGACTTTATCAATATTGCTATTAATTCTCCCATAATTCCTACTATTTAATGAACCCCTTTTTATATTTCTTTGAAAAACCAATCGGTCGACTTTTTTAAGACCATAAACATGCTTCTATTGTCTATTTGTCAATTATTGATATTTACGTCGATTTTTCGTAAAAATCTCAAAATATGCTAATTTCTTGCCAAATATTCCTGATTGTCTATATTTAAACCCCTAATGATGTCCTTAACTCTCAAAAACTACTCAAACCCTTTTATTTATGTGACTCTGGCACTGCGCTCTATAGTTTAGCAACGGCCCTTCTTTCATCTGTCAGTTTTTAGTTCCTAATTAAATCGCTAGATGTCACTATGATCTTTTTCAAGTACAATTTAATTTTAAAAATTCGATTAATCTATTTCCGGTTAGCTTAGAGCTGCTAAGCGATCATGTGATGATTTTCAGATCATTACAATTGATGCCAATTCTCTACATAAATGTTCACAAAATTTTATTCAAAAACCTTAGTGTGTCCGTTTCCGACCACACGTTGATATAGACAATAAATGATGTGTAAAAGAAAAAAAATAGTCTTGGCGGGTAAGTTTTTATAAGTATAACGTATATGGCGGGTAAATAGAACGTTTTTTTAATATTTGAATGGGTTGGTGATGTAGTTCAATGTGTTACATGAATAGGGAGCTAATGAGCCCTTGCTGAGTTGGCCACGAAGACCCATTCTTTTCAGGGTTGGTCACACTTACAGATCAACACCCATCCGGCGGCCTCCACGCATGAAGTGCGAGCCTGGGCAGGACTGTGGCCTTAGGGCTAGTTCCCCTATGAGTCAACCTTATGGCGCACCTGGACGGTCTGCGCACCGTGCGGTGTAAGCCAATCGATTGCGCACTCTGACCAACATATTGAGATGTCAACCACAACGGGCGAACCCGTCACCGCAGGACGTTTTAACGATTCATCGTTCTATCGACCGTGCAGTGAGACACTCGCGCCCTTGCTTCCAATTGTGACCAGATTTCTCCGGTCTCTCGATTGGTTCCGAGTTCGAGGTCGCTTGCGCGGTCCTCTGCCTTACGAAGCGGTGAAACGGAGTGCACCGAATCTGTCGCGGACCAAGGCGTCCTTTGCCCGACTCTGAACCGGGATCGGATGGCCAATGGTCATTTTAAGAGCAGTCGCCGTAAGGTAGACAACTACCCCCGCTCTATAGGAAACAATACAGTTTCCAGACTCCCCCGATTGTTAGTCGGAGAGCACAGTCGATTGGCTTGCGCCGCTCGGTGCGCAGACCGTCCAGGAGCGCCAGAGGATTGATTCCCAGGGGAGACTGGTTGACCCAGTGTCCTACCCAGGCTCGCACCCCATGCGTGGAGGCCATCGGATGGGTGTTGACCGTGAGTGTGGCCGACCCTGAAACAGAATGGGTCTTCGTGGCCAACTCAGCAAGGTCCCATTAGCTCCACGCACGAAGTGCGAGCCTGGGCAGGACTCTGGCCTTAGGCCTAGTTCTCCTATGAGTCAACCTTATGGCGCACCTGGACGGTCTGCGCACCGTGCGGTGTAAGCCAATCGATTGCGCACTCTGACCAACAGTCGGGGGAGTCTGGAAGCAGTACTGTTTGTTATATAGTGGGGTTGGTTGCGGACCTTACGGCGACTGCTCTTGAAACGACCATCGGCTACCCGATCCTGGGTGAACAGCAGGGCAAAGGATACCGTGGTCCGCGATAGATTCGGTTTACACCGTTTCACCGCTTCGTAAGGGAGAGGACCGCGCAAGCGACCTCGAACTCGTAACCAATCGAGAGACCGGAATAATCTGGTCGCAATTGGAAGTAAGGGCGTGAGTGTAAACCCGCTCGGTAACATACCTGGTTATCTCGCGGATAAGGCGTTGGCCTCTTACGGGCATGTGGCGGAGCTTGACGGTGGACTGTTTTGTCCAAGTCTTCTGCGCTCACTTCACGGGAGATAGAATTGGTTTTCTATTTCGTTTATTATACATAAGTGGACAGTTCCAGCAACTTTCAGTATGCCCCACTTATAGGTCATGCTGAAAAAAGTTGTAGTTTTAAAAAGAGATGCAAACTTCCAGGTTGTAAAGTATTTTCACAGAATGAGTGCATCAAATACAAGGTTGCTTTATGTTACAACAAAAATCGCAATTGCTTTGCTGTATTTCATTAAAAATAATATGGAAATTCCTATACTAATAAATATGAATACAATATGACTATTTGTAATTTTAGTTATAAAGGCATACTGTTTACAAGTTGTTGCAATTTTACAAGTCTACAAACAAGTTATAAATCTAAACACAAGTTTTTTCTATATAAATATACCATATTATTACGTGACTGTTTTTATTTATTTTTTAAGTAACCTTTGACCATTTTCCTATATTATTTTTTTTAATTTAATTCAAAACAAATAATCATGCATTTAAGAGAAAAAATGTGTTTACCAGACGTAACAAAACTGTGAATATACATTATAAGTACGTTCCCGCAGTATAATGTCGCATTGTAATGTCGCAGTATAATGTCACATCCGAGTCACCCCGTATTTATAGTCAAGTATCAGTTCAATACTCGAGTTATAACTCAGCCAAGTAATGTCTGAGTACCGGACGATACTCAAGTATTGCATGTGTTTTATAGACGAGGATAGCCAGTCGACTCCGCTGAGTAAAGGTGAAATATTCGGGAATTTATTCGTGTCGAGTGGCAGTACTGCCAAATGTATTGGCCATTTAACGTGGAATATTTTTAATTCATATACCGCTCGACAATAAATTACCAAACTTTTATTTATTATGAATAATAACGTTTTTTATCGTTTTTTGGTACTTATTGATTTTTAGATGTAGGTTTTTTGAAATATTCATAATTTTCGTGATGTTCATCTCATTGCCGGCATAAGAAAAAAAAGCACGCGCGCCGGTGGGTGGCGGGTGGGTCGCGTGGCCGCCATGTTTGTATTAGCTGTCATTCTCTTGTGTTCGTGTTGTTTCCGAGTGATTTGTGTTTCTGCATTTTTTAACGACTCCTCGCCTGATTATTTGATTTTGATTTGTTATACGATTGGATTATAGACTTACTGTGGATTTTTTAACGACCTAGCCTGACCCTGTTAAACGTTTTATCGATACTAACTACAAAAATGGAAGCGAGCACCGCGCAAGCTAAAAAGCCGTATACGTTGCTCGAAAAGGAATTGCTGAGCAGCTTGGTGGAAAACCATCCCGTTGTAAGCGATAAAAGGACGGATGGAACGATTATCGCCAGAAAACGAGAAGCGTGGAAGGATATTACCGAGCTCTTCAATGCATCCATGCTCGTGAACCAAAAGGCAAGTTTTGTATGGTTTATAGCTTCGGGCATCCCTAATTTATTATTAGGTACTGTTATGATTAGTAAATATATGTATTAGTACCCATATAAGCGCAAATCCTTGCTTTAGGCCTTGTTGTAGCATGTCGTATAGGTACATGCAAATCAGTAAATTCTATGTGGGACGATAATGTCAATGTAATTGTTGTAATTTGCAGGTTTCTACGAAGCAATTGCAACGTCTGTGGAGTAATATGAAGAGCAATGCACGTAACGCCAAAACGGCTGAAAATCAGCGGCATTATACTGGCGGAGGTGAGACTGTTCCGGACATGGACACGCTGGACGCAAGGGTCCTCAATATCGACAAAACCATATTGAAGCCTATCGATGAGGTTTTAGACTGCGATAACTTGCAACCAGGTAACTTTAATAGTGTTTCATCGTCATATACATCTCCATTTTCTGTTCAATCTTACAAAATACTAAATTTCATATTACTTATTGAATTTTCAGAAACGTCCGAGCTAATAAGAGAGGACTATCCGGTTCCAGGTGAGTTGAATTAAATCACTATACATTTTGAAGCTAAAATTAGATAGGGCCAACTCTTCATCTTGACAGCACTCTACGTCGCATAAGAACTATGGCGCGACAGCAGTTCTTTTCATTCAACTGAATAATGCATCGATACATTTGCCATCCGGTCGCGAGCGGTTCTATCGAAGATGATGACAGTCGCAGCCCAATGATTAGCCCGTTTAGTTACCCGAGCACTTTCAATGGGGCGAATCTGTAGGCGGGACTTGCGATAATAATTACTATTTATTTATATTTTTAATACCTAAACTTCAGCTAACCCATCAGCTTGCCTCAGATTACATTCATGCCATTATCGATCATCATAGTACTTCATACCGCACAAAATAAATCGCGGTTTGCCCTCAGTAGTTCTCTGACCAGGACAAACATCTGTTGGGACTATGAACATGATGATTCAGTTAACTAGTTACTTGTCACCCACCCGCACTGCCCTTCGTGTGGGACCTTTCTCATGTAAACTCAAGTTGTGATAGGTCAATACTTCTCTTCATCCATTAGAAATATTGCAGTTTCATAATGTCATTCTTCCTCATTGCAGAACCATCTTTATCATTGCTGCCAGCTGCAACAGGCAGTAACGAAAACTTGCATCAAGTGTCAGGTGAGGTATATCTATTTATTTATTTTATAATCTTTAACACTATAGTGCTAGCTCCTTTAAATACTCATCGATTGCTCTATTCATACTATGGTGGTGTTGGATCTGATATTTTCTCCCATAATTTAAAATCAGGAGTATAATAATATCTGTCGTAGCTATTTTATATCATGACAATAGAAAACGGAGTACCTCAGTAGTTTTCACATCTGGCCCTGCACATTTTATGCTAATTATAATATTAAAATATACATGTATTAGGTATTCACTAACAAACTGTTATCATTTTACAGCTATTCAGCCTCGCATCATCATTGAGGAAATAGAGGAAATAGCGACAAGTTTTGGCGAGGAAATATCGACAACTTTTGGCGTGGAACCATTCCCCACGCTCAATGAAGTACCTTGTACTGCATCGACACCGCTTCAGCCACCTCGGTCCCTAGCCAGGGTCGTCAGGACAGCGGGAAGAGGCCGTACACCAGTGACGGAAAATGATATTAGAATTGTAAGAAAACGAATGATCGAGGAAGAAATTGAAGGCAATAGGATAAAACGAGCAAACCGGAAGATCCTTTTTGAGATGGATTTGGCGCATAAGAAGAGGATGCAGGATTTGGAATATGCAATATTGTTGGAAAAGAAAAGTAATAATTAAATATTCTGTCTTTTATTCAAAATCCCTTCTGATAATATGATTCCTAAACGCTAAACCTTCTACGATAGGTTGTTCCTGTGGGCCAACATTATCTCCAAAATCTTCATTATGGTCCTCTGCCACATGCTCCCATGTATCTCTGGCATGGATAGCAATATTATGCAGAGCTGCACATGCCAGAATGATATTAGTCACATTTTTGATGTCGTTTGCCATGCCTTTCTGAAGGCATGGAAATCTCCTCTTCCATACACCGAAGACTCGTTCGATAACATTCCTGGTTTTAATTTGGCACTTATTGTACCGTTCTTCTGCTGGTGTCCGAGGATTTATTAGTGGAGTTAACATATAGCGGGCGCTAGCGTAACCGCTATCTCCCACTAATATTCCGTTGATTAAGTTGTTGTGAAGTTTTGACCTGAATCGTGAGTTGGCGAATATTCGGCTGTCATGAGTACTGCCAGGCCACCGGGTAACAATGTCCAATATTTCCATTTGAGGACTGCACACTACCTAAAAGCAAGTTTTACATTTAAAATACAATCTTTACATACACGGTTTTAACAGCTGTTAGGTTTTTATACCTGAACGTTTAATGAAAAGTATCCTTTTCTGTTGCGAAATCTCTCTGTATCCGGACAGTTGCGGGGTCTCGCTATTCTAATATGTGTGCAATCAATGGCTCCGATGATTCCTTTCAGTCCTTGCCGGGGACCTATTCTTCCCAATTCTTCAAAACCACGTACATATCGACTTATCCCGGCTGGATTATTAACAAATTTAAGCAATTTTAATGCCAAAATCCTCGACACCCTGGAAACGATTAGGCACACTGTCGGCTGAGAAATTCCTCCAAGATCAGCGCAAACAGCCTAAAATGAAAACAAGGTAATAGGTATAATTTGTTACCAACTTATGACAATAGTAAATAAGCAATAAATCTGTTCATACTTGGAAACATCCTGTCGCATAAAAGCGCAAGCATATTAATAGCTGGAGCAATGGCTCGATAGGTAATCCACGATTGCTGTGCTTCTCCAAATCAGTGATAATTTCTGGGAGGATGACGTTTACCACTGTCGCTTTCGTAAACCTATAGCGATTCCGGAACGTATTTTCATCAAACTGCTCCAAGGGAGACACTGGCGGTCGATGATACGTTTTACGGCGTCGGAGTGGTCGTACTGCACCAGGAATGCCTCCCACGTTGTCAGCCATGTCAATCACCTCTTGAATCTCATCAAAATCATCCAAAAACTCGTCCATTACGATAAGATAAACAGCAAGGGCAAAAAGGCAAAATTCAAATCGTCGTTAATCAGGCCGGGTCGTTAAAATGTCCACACAGAATTTGTCAATATATAGCAAAACAAATCAAAATCCAAAAAACAAGCCAAGAGGTCAGTAATAAAGTGAAATAACAACAAAATTCACGATTAACGCAGCAACACAACAAAACGTCTGTAAACGCGCGACTGTCGAAAATGGCGTCTGACGTTTCCATGTAAGACTCAAGTAAGGGTCGTCCGTTACTTGGCGCCGAACCTGTACTTCAGTATCAATCGCCATCTTGGACTCGACTATAAAACGAAAACTTTCACTCAGGTATGACTGAAGTATAGGCCAGTACTCAAGTAACGACCGATACTCGACTATAAATTCGGCTGTTACAGCCGTGTCATGCATAATGAAAGCATTTCAGGGAAATACAGGACACATTTAAGCAAGTGCAAATATGCTGGAAATAAATGTTGTCGATTTACATAGATGTTATATTCATACATACATACAAGTGACACCCTTCATAATAGGGTTGGTTGCAAAAGATTGTCTGAAGGTAATTAACCCGCCCACTGTGAACTTTCAGAATAAAGAGTAATAACAGATCATAGTTAAGTATACAGTAGAGTGGATCGCTCTTGTATAAAGAAAAATAATGTTATTTATAGCGATTTCGGTCTCGGTGAGGTTTCTGGTCTCGGGACCAGTCTCGCATTTTAAAACCTAGTCTCGGGACTCTCGAGCGATTCGAGACTAGCTATGTTTTTTAATAAAATTTCAAAATAATCAATTTAAATGAAAATACAAGTATTTGGGACATACTTTATTAAAAATCAGTGGTAAAATAGTAGTAGTGCTGTCGAAACATTATTTTTGCTTGCGCAAATAATGTGTTCGAAGAACACTTAGTGCACAAATCATCTTATCAGACAAGCGTGACCGGAGGCGGCTACAAAATAAGCATGCAGACGAAAAAGCTCTTTCGGCCTCTATGCTTGTTGGTGTTACAGTCAGCAAGTATTTGTGTATACATGATAGGTATTTGCCTTTAAAGCCCCAATTTTCATACAATGCTTTTTCAATATTGATGGTCAGGTCCAAATCAGTGTTATCCACAGTACGCGCTTTGGTGGCAACTGAGTACCTTCCTCAACTTACGTTCCAGCTCTTCTTGTGGTGTTTCTTCTTTAACATCCTCTGGCTGTGTAACTGAGGTTTGTGGAGACTGTTGAGTAACTGGAGAATAACTGTCATCTAATCTTTGGTAAAGCTTTATTATGGATTCATTCATTGTAGCGCTGGAAGCCTTTGGAAAAGCCTCTTCATCTTCTGAGTCGTCAAAGTAACCCTCAGAGTTGTTCAAATATTGTAGAATACTGGATTCCGTTAGACAACTGTATGCATGCGTATGCAGATACTTTTAAACGTAGTTTTGCTACTTAAATCTAAGCTTTTAATGATATTGAGTATTTATGACAGTTATTTGGAAGGTAAAGTACTCGCACCAAAAAGTTTAAGAGCACTCTCGAAGTCCCGGGAAAAAATTATCGGTTTCGGTATCGGTCTCGAAGTCGAAACCTTCGAGACCTCCCGGGATTTCGAGACTCGAGAGTCCCGGGACGAAATCCCCTAGTTATTTATCGAAACCTCTCTACGCTAAAAAGATGGTCTATATTATGGAAATTATAAGAGTAATAACGAAAAAAAAAACAATTTCAAAATTTATTACTGCCGCAAGTGTTTATTTTTGTTAGCTTATTTTGAATTCAATATATTTTTTTCTGTAATATAAATATTAAGAAATAATCAAAATAATTATTACTGAATAGTGAGTAGCGAAACATACAAATTACCTACATTGCAGCTCCCCCTCCCCGACCTGTCGAATCAGTCCGTTGATCCTATAGAGCAGTAATACTACTACAGATAGATATAAGAGGCAATTCCATTTTTTCTGTGGCCAGTTTTATCCTGCCACACCTTCAAAAAAGGAAGAGGTACGTCTGAAGTCCCCCCCCCCCCCTTCCCACGTGATACGACTCGACCACGTAGAAAAACCCGATCACCCGGCGGCAATACTACCTACTATCAAGAGGTTTACCTGCCACACTAAACTACAGAACGAATACTCAAAATAGTCAGGGAAACCTTTTCTGGCGTCTGCGGACCATATGGAGATAGGTTTATTTAAAAAATCGCCTGCAATCATGAAATCTCATTCCACTATCTAACACGCAACGTGGTTACCGTCTGCTTTTATTTCGAAGGTTTTTTAGGTTTAAGTTGATTTAATTCTAAAAAGAAGCTAGTCTCTGAAGTTTTTATTGTAACCAAATGGTTACAAGTATGTGTTCTATCATATAAACATTACAAATAACTAAACGCCTGTTTCCTTGTAACACAAAGACGAGATACGAATAAGATCATTTCTAAATGGAAGTCTGCTGTGTGTCTATTTGTGTGCCTGTTTGTCTAGGTGTCTGTGTGTATTTCCTCACGACAGCGGTTGAACGCTCAGATGCTTGTTGGGCCAAAATAACAAAGTGTTTTTTTTTGCTGGAATATCTCATATACAAGATAAACTAACAATATTTAAATCCCGCTATACATTTTAATCAAATAAAAATCTCGTATAAGACATTAAACAGCCATTGCAATGCATTCTTTGCAGAAATCCGAAAGGGTATTAAATGTACTACCAAAACTGCTATAAATTGTCTCTGTATTTAAATACCTTAAATTACTTGGTGTAAACTACTAGAGGGAACATTTTAAACGAAGCGAAGACTCACATAACAGTCAAATAATACGGCAATTGTTGGCCCTTGGACCAACCTCGCCCTTTACTGAGAAACGAACCATGTCGAACGAGACGGTTGCTCCGGTACTAAACCGGGTTCGACCGCCTGCCGAGAGAGGGCGCTCATCGAATTTATTCATAAAACTAGCTGACCCGTGCCCACTTCGTTGGGCGGTAAAACTTTTTACCTGTGATGAAATTATGAGTGTGGTTCGGTTAGTACTGAGTGCTATTATTTATTTCCTGACTGCCAAAACAAGGGTTATATTTTTACATTTGTGTGTATGTATTTGCATGCCAATTTGACTATAATACCGTTATTTGTCAGTGTCTTCTTGTGAGTATCTTATTTGTGAACTATTTATGTAGTAAAAGGGAAATTATATGCAGTAAAAGGGAAAAGTCTTTTGTTGTTAAACACTTTAAAACGATAAATTTACTTATTTTGATAATTATTCATAATTGTTAATAATATGACCAATAAACATGACCTAACGATTTAAATTATTTTTTAAATATAAAATACTACTTTTTGTGACAATATAAAAGTTAGGCAAATGCTGTCGCTGACTTTTTTGTAGGCATTATGAAGCTCTACAAATTTTCTCTAGAACTTAATCATATATCTCTCATCGTTAAGCAGCGTTAGTTAGAAACGTTTTCGTTCGACCGCTTATTCTCCGAATTACTTTGCAAATCCGACTACCACGAAAAATTCCTTTCATTTTTCGGATTAATATATAGCCTATGACACTCACAAATAACGTGGCATTGGTCTATTGGTAAAAGAATTTTCAAAATCGGTTCTGTAGATCCAGAGATTACTTCCTACAACATCACAAACTTTATCTCTTTATAATATTAGTATAGATTAATATTCAGATAAAGTCAGTTATTGTCTACTTGCCGGGAAAGTCTTGGGGTGACACAACCGATCTTAATGTTTGGCTTATTTTAATCCTTTATAAGTATCAATTCGTTCATCCGAGCCACTATCACATTCGGTGTTAACTGGGAAATAAGTATGCAAGAGGGAGGAAATCTTAAAGCTTCGGCCGATTCATTTAAATATTCTCGCCTAGCGTTAATGACGGTTCGTTGAGGTCGTCGATGAAAGGTTTCTGGTTCACGTACGCGCATTAAACATTGAGGCCATCCGCCCGGCGTGGAGAGTAACAGAAACAGAAAAGGGCGAACGCGGTTGGGATAATGTATAATGAAGGAGGGTATGAATGGAAAAGGTTCGCCCTCCTTCCAATAAGATTTGCGGTAGAGGCATCCCCAAATTGAAGAAGGTTTCTTCGATCTGCTCCACCACCGATTTGAAATTGCTGCTATAAGAAAGCGGCACACAAGGGAAAGCAGACAGATTTGTGGAAAGTTTACTTTTGTTATATCTATACATTTGTATATCTATAATATATATACTATAATATTATAAAGAGGTAAAGTTTGTGACGTTGTAGGAAGTAATCTCTGGATCTACTAAACCGATTTTGAAAATTCTTTTATCAATAGAAAGCCACGCTATTTATCAGTGTCATAGTCTATATATTAATCCGAAAAATTAAAATACTTTTTCGTGGTAGTCGGAATTGCAAAGCAAGTCGGAGAATAAGCGGTCGAACGAAAACGTTTTTAACTAACGCTGCCCTAACGATGAGAGATATATGATTAAGTTCTAGAGAAAAGTTGTAGAGCTTGATAATGCCTACAAAAAAGTCAGCGACAGAAAATGTCTAACTTTTATATTTAAGTCACAAAAAGTAGTATTTTATAATTTAAAAAAATATTTTAATCGTTAGGTCATGTTTACTGGTCATATTATCAACAATTATGAATTCTTATCAAAATAACTAAATTTATCATCTCAAGTGTTTAAATTTCATTTATTTATTTCCATAATTCAAGTTACAAATTACAAAGAAAATCCTTATTCTAACAAAAAAACATTTTATAATAAGTGTATATATTATACCTAGCTTAGAAAGGAAATTCATCTTTTGACATAACGGTTTACCACCTCACTAGTTATGAACCTGTGTTGAGGTGGTACTAACATCGGTAAATTATTTTGAGACGAGAGGGCAAGTCTTATCTAATACTTGAGTACAATTTAAAATTTAAAGTTAAATTTAAAAACATCAATAAAATTATCATCTACTAAGTTATATGGAATAATAATTATTTTTTATATATTAGATATAAACACATATAAATATGATATATACCATATATAAGTATATATTATATAACATATATATACTAATATACTTTAAAACAAAAGACTTTTCCCTTTTACTGCATAAATAGTTAAAGAGATAATTCGCTCACAGATAAGAAACTCACAAGAAGAATCTCACAAATAACGGTATTATAGTCAAATTGGCACGCAAATACATACATACATATCCAGTAAAAATATAACCCTTCTTTTAGAAGTCAGGAAATAAATCATAGCGCTCAGTACTAACCGAACCACAATCATAATTTCATCACAGGTAAAAAGTTTCACCGCCCAACGAAGTGGGCACGGGTCAGCTAGTGTCTTTATAAAATTTGGCTAGCGAGATTCAGACTAACCCCTATCCACACTAGAAAGAGAAATTCCTGGACACCAAGATAGCGCTTTGTACCGGGTAGAAAATACAAACCTAATCACCGTTTTCTTATCGCATGATACCTCGATTAAGCTTGCCGTGACTACACTAGTCGTTACTATACTATCGACGAAATAATTAAACAAGTCAAGGAAACTAGCAACATCGAATCCGAACTATTAAATATAAGACATTACCAGAAAATGAAACAGAATCACATTCAGTGTGTCAAAGAAAAACATGACGAACAAACAACCATGTCAACAAAACGATATCTGATCCTCGACTTTTAGGCTCGAATCCCTTGGAGAAATAAATACTAACATGATACAAAGAAGACATCAGCCAAACCAACCCCACGCAGTCGCCCTAACGATCAACCGATAAACAACATGGCCGTGCACATCAATCAACTCGTTTCACATGCCAATTGAGCAGCGAAAATGCAATAATCCGTCAAACTCACTACTTCAACCGAGACCGGCCTACGATTAGGCTCAACCTATTCGCAGCAACCGCAAGGATAGAAAATCTACACTAAAACAATAATATTTAGACGCCTATTTGGATTAGTTCTCGCTTCTACCTTATCAATGCGGACAATCATTGGCCATGGTATATCGTATATCGGCCCAGTGTTCAATAAACACAATGCTTTGAGATAAAAACCAACGTATTAAAAAAGAATTCTGTCACTAAGTCACGAATCAGCATGATAAACATTCAGTCAAGTGTGCAGAAGCATATAGTTACGGTTATCTCGCGGTTAAGGCGTTGGCCTCTTACGGGCATGTGGCGGAGCTTGACGGTGGACAAGCTCAAAAGACAACTCATTGTTAGACATTAAAGCACGCGAAGATTCTGCTCAGGTCATACTGATACATAAGTGACGCTAGAGCTTCACAAAGTCTTCAAAATATCATTCAAGAATACGAACAATATCTGCATCTCAAAACTGCATACAACGGGCAAACCCTCCATCCAAGGAAGTTATAAAGGCATTAGGTTGTTCTTTACCCACGGAGTGAGCGAATAATAAGAGACTTAGCTGACAAGAGACAATTCAATGTATAATTACGCCAACAAGTCCGTAAGAGTCCAATGCTTTACCGCTAGGCTCTAGGAAAAAGATCAAGCGGGCAAACCTCGCTCCCTTTCTACTAAATTTGGACCGATTTCTCCATCCCCCAGCCTGGTCACAGATTTGAGGTCGCCTTAGGTTAGCGGTAATTCAGTTCTAATTTATAGCGGACCGAGACGCCCTTTGCCCGTCAATATCACATGGTGGTTTCAAACGAGCTGATATTAGGTAAACAACTACATTTGCTCTGTAGGAACGTACGTTCGAAGTCTACCCTGGTTATTCCAACGATTGGCTGACGCCGTACGATGCGCAAACCGTCCAGTACCGACCGAGGAATTACCCCAAATTGGAAACTCCGATCCCAACTATCCACGACTGTGCTTACAGGTGCAAGCAAAATTCACAGAATTATTTCCAGATTAGTACCTCTTCGAGGAGGCAACCAGTTGGGAGCGGAACCGTGAGTTGAGCTGAAGTTAGATAACAGGCAGGTCATCAGGTCCAAGCTGCACGAAATCCTTTACTACCTGCCAGGTACTGCAATGTAAAACTGCATATTCCAAGTCATCGTCACGTTGCTTGTTCTACTCTACAATTTAATTCAAAGATACGAGCATTTGTGTTGATTCAAAGGAAAAGCGGGCGGGAAGATGTACGAGGAGTTCGCTCAGTCTCGTTTGCCCGCTGCTTTCCTGTCCGTCCTCGTCAAAACTTTTCAACGAAACGAACGCTCCGCCAGGCACTAGTTTCACACAAAGCTTGCAGTGCTGGAGGTTAGCGTCGAAAGATTGCTGCGTTATACCGTAATAAATACATATGTAAGTCGTTATAATGTGGAGAAGTTATTATGTTTAACCCTTCGAGTAGCGGCATAATTTCATTCATGGCAGATCGCGGCAATTTATTAGAATTTCTTGGATAATCGCCGCGATCGACAAAAAGTACTATAACTATGGAACTACTATAGCAATCATAGAAAGAGTAACTGTGAAATGATCGCATTGAAATTTTTTATATAGAATATTGAAATCTAATTTTGTAAAACAATTAAATAATTATGAAAAAATATGAGAAAGTCGAAAAATTGAAAAAAACTCGGCATTTCTAACTTGTCGGAAGACGGAACCTTATTTAGAAATTGTAAATACTATAGTGATCTTTATTAGATTTCTATCAAATTTAATACTTAGTTTTACTTATTTACATGTAAAATATTTAGATATTAGCTCATAAAAACAAATAAAATTTTTGATGATTTCTGGAAAAAAAATGGTGATGTTTAACAATGGAATTTTACCAGAAATATCCGCGAAATGACGCGAGAAATTATTCTAGCGGCCGTCTATGTACGTATGGTAATAATGAAATATTTGGTATGGATTTTAGGATGCGTTCGAATTAGAAAATAATATTACTGTGCGCTCTGGGATCAACCCATTAATATTGGTCGTTACGTAAACAACGGTGTTCTGATATGCAAACAAATTTGGCCGTTACGTAGCCGAAGGGTAAAGTACTGCACCTCCCTTTATCGTGCAGTGCACTTAGTAGAAACAATGGTCCCGATTGCGTTTCTTTGTGAACTAAAACTGAAATTAGTTCAGCGAACGAGATAGAGCAATACGTTAGAGCGGAATATGAAACAAACGATCGTCGATAAAAAACTACTTGTCTAACTTTTATTTGAACATATTTTGTGCGGTATTCGATTCAGATGCTTTATCTTTTGTGGGTAGTTTTAATGCGAAAAAGTGACAACTGTTCATTTCACATTCCGCTCTAGCGTATTGCCCTGTCTCTAACTAATATCTGCACTGCTTGAAATAATTTCAGTTTTAGTTCAACCAAACGAGAGAGCGCGATATATTAGAACGGAATGTGAAATGAAATATCGTCTATTTTCTCGCACCTAACCTACCTGTCAAACTTATCGACGCCCGAATAAGTTTGAACATATTTCATGAGGTGTTAGAATTATCTGCTTTATCTTCGGTGGGTAGTTTTAATGCGAAGAAGTGACAACATTTCATTTCACATTCCGCTCTGACGTACTGCGCTGTCTCGTTCACATGAACTAATTTCCGATTTTAGTCCAAAAAAAACGCAATCGAGCCCAGTAAGAGAACTTTTCTAAAAGTTGATGTAATATAGAGAAACTTTAATAAACGGCTAGAGCGAGATTTTGATCAGACTGGACTTCATTGAGTGCTCGTGCTCGTGGTTAATAGTATAAGATATAGGCGTACTTTTTACCCAACTGCCTAAAAGAAATAGAGTGTAATGTGTTGACCTTGGATGAAGAAGAGACTAGAAGCTCCGACTTTGAAGAGATATTGACCTTGGATGGAGAGGAGACTAGAAGCTCCGACTTTCAAGAGATCTTTACGCGAAAATATAGGCCAAATTCTCGTAAAACCTACTGATTCGGGTAATAGTTTGTTTGTTTATACTCTTTATTGAGAAAATTCACAATGGGCGGGTTTAGGTTCGGTACGTAGGCTACGATAATGGTTACTACACTATAACAATGCTTTCTAGCCAGTATAATATTTTCTATAAATGTTCATATGTATATTAACATTATAAACACATTGTGATGTATATTATAAAAATATATATATATATATATATATATATATATATATATATATATATATATATATATATATATATATATATATATATATATATATATATATATATATATATATATATATATATATATATATATATATATATATATATATATATATATATATATATATATATATATATATATATATATATATATATATATATATATATATATATATATATATATATATATATATATATATATATATATATATATATATATATATTTATATTAACTATACTTTTACATTTTATTATTACCTTATCGTATTATTTATATTAATTTATTATTTGTGCACGTGTATGTATGTATATATGTAGGTATATTATATATCATCATATATCTTAAATACATCCTCCCCTATCCCTTTCCCCTTACTCAAACCTGCATTTTTCATAGCTCATTGCGTTGTAACAAAAGATTTAGTTTAATTGTGAAAACTATTAATTAGCCTTAGATGTGTATAATATGTGTTAGCATTAAGTATAAAACGCTGTAAGTTTTAAAATATATATATATATATATATATATATATATATATATATATATATATATATATATATATATATATATATATATATATATATATATATATATATATATATATATATATATATATATATATATATATATATATATATATATATATATATATATATATATATATATATATATATATATATATATATATATATATATATATATATATATATATATATGTATATATATATATATATATATATACATATATATATATATATATATATATATATAAATATATATATATATATATATATATATATATATATATATATATATATATATATATATATATATATATATATATATATATATATATATATATATATATATATATATATATATATATATATATATATATATATATATATATATATATATATATATATATATATATATATATATATATATATATATATATATATATATATATATATATATATATATATATATATATATATATATATATATATATAATAATATCGATAGTTATATCCTGTCTGCCGATCTGCCGATATCGATAGTTATATCGATATCGATAGTTATATCCTGATAAAATACCCCTAGAAGAAGAAGATGAAGACATTTCTTCGTTTTATTTACCTAACTACGCCTTGATCTTATCGCTCCTATAATCAATTTCGCTTCGACCATAATTAATGATATGTTTACAAAACCACTTTAATTTATCCTACAATTTACGGCGCGAGGATTATCCACTCCCAACTTTCAATGATTTATTTTTAAAAGGTGCCGAAGGCTCGCCTTTTTTCGCAATCCTTATAACCTCAAACATAACGATTGTGGCGAAACCCTTTGAATTTATTCCCATGACGATAATAACCCAATTTCATGGAGAATTTATCTTCAAAGGCATAGGCAATGAACATACCTCGTTTTTTTTTCTTCATTTTGTATAATCGCATTTGAAATGCGTGTTATAACAGAACACTGGGTTTCCCATGTCCAGCGGATTTTATATTTGAATTGCGAGAGAGATTTAGGTAGGTAAATATGTTTCGGGCCGATGCTCGGGCTAATCGCCCTCATTCATTGCTTCGCACGGCTGACCGGAATCTAAATATATAGTGCATGGCTTGCCGGACGTGGTTTGCAGGAGTCCTGTTTTTTATTCTTACCCTAATCATAAAAAAACAACATACTGATAGGGGAATGTAGGAAGTTTGTAGCTCGATAAGTTTTCCCCTTCCTTCTCCTTTTTATCACGGCTTCACAACGATATTTACCGACGATATACACCCGAGAAATACAATTCTTTACCTTAAGTATGGCGGCTTTTAACTCGCGGATGTTATATGGGGCAAACCGACGACTTCTCACTCGTCTTTTTAAGTCGACCTATATCGAGCCCAATCGACTTTGAATCAGGGTTCATGGCCGGCCAACCTATTGCTTACATGCCGACCTGCCGAAGTTACTGAGTGACAGAAGCAGCAGCATTATCTTGGGCGAGCATTATCTTGCAAGAGCAGGAATTTTCTCCAATAAAATCCCAAGAAAGAGACATGTTCTTGAAGAATCTCGATTGTATCTCTCATAAGTTAAAGTGCGGTTTTCAATAAAACCCAATTCGGCTTTTAAGTCGAAAGAAAAACCCATCATGAACTTAACGAAGCCTCCTCCATAAGGCACTTTCTCCGATGTAACACATTACGAGTGTCCCTATCCCAGTCGTCGGTACACAAGCTTACGACCTTCGGAGACATAAAAGCGGCCACCACACGTGGAGTTCGGACTGTGCATCTAGGACTGCGTTCCGAACTGTGGATAGATCCGCACGGTTTTGACTGCGGATCAAACTGTCGTGTTAATTTGGGAGCTAATGGGCCCATGATGAGGTGGCCACAATGACCCATGTGTTCAGGGTCGGTCACACTCACGGGTCAACACCCATCCGATGGCCTCCACGCATGGGATGCGAGCCTGGGTAGGACACTGGGTCAACCAGTCTCCCCTGGGAATCAATCCTCTGGCGCTCCTGGACGGTCTGCGCACCGAGCGGCGCAAGCCAATCGATTGTGCTCTCCGACTAACAATCGGGGGAGTCTGGGAACTGTATTGTTTCCTATAGAGCGGGGGTGGTTGTCTACCTTACGGCGACTGCTCTTGAAATGACCATTGGCCATCCTATCCCGGTTCAGAGTCGGGCAAAGGACGCCTTGGTCCGCGATAGATTCGGTATGCTCCGTTTTACCGCTTCGTAAGGGAGAGGACCGCGCAAGCGACCTCGAACTCGGAACCAATCGAGAGACCGGAGAAATCTGGTCACAATTGGTAGTTAGGGCGCGAGTGCCGCCCGCCAGGTAACATACCTGGCTACTCGCGGTAAGGCGTTGGTCTCTAACGGGTTGTGGCGTAGCTAGACGTCGGATTTGTTATGTCCAAAGTCTTCTACGCTCACTGCACGGTCGATAGAACGATGAATCGTTCTTCTCTCGATTTTCGAATCGTACGCAGTAATTCGAATCGTACGCAGACGTAATTATCAGTTTAAAATCATCAATTTTCGTTAAGAAATTTCTTCATTCGGTCGCCGCGCTGGCCTAGAGGCCCGCGATAAAAGCTATGCAATAGCTTAAAAAATGTTTTTGTTTTTCTAAAAATTCTTAACAAAAGTTCCTAAGTTTGTCGTACTGATTCAACCACTACGAGGATGTCACTAATTAAAAACTCACCCTGTAAGTGTTTTTAGGTTTATTATTGAGTAGTTCTCAAACTAATAGTACGGCAGCCGTGTCGTAACGCATTAATCGAAATATTAGATCCTTCAATAACGCGAATACTGTTTCCCGCCGACGCGATGCAAGCATCGCCAGTTCGCGCAAACAATCCCATATAACCAATAAGCAATATTACCTAGGGGATTCGAAGTAATCTCAGGTTACAACAATCAAGAGGCATTCGTCATAGCGACACGCCCTCACCTCCGTATTAGCTTTTTTATTATTTGTCGTCGGTCAGGGATATCCTCTTTGCGCATATACAACAATATTAACCTTGGCACCACCTATGATAGCAGGAGTACATCCAGTCGACTTAGATCTCCTGGAAGACGATGCTAAGACCAGGATTCGTCTAAAGAAACAATCCCAGTATTTTGGTCTTAGCGCATCCACGTCAAAGTTTTAAGTTGTTAATGTTGAAAAAAGTCTACGATACCATTATTTCCACTCCACGTCATACTAAGTAGTTAATGTTGAAAAAAGTCTACGATAAAATTATTCCAAAAAAAATAATACCCCACTATCACGACCACATGATTGACGATCCTTTTGTCACTAATTCCCAGATAAAACCTCACGAAAGACATTATTTTATAGGGAGGTCAAGCGTTGTGTCGCTGGAACCGTATCGATCGCCCGCCTTCATTAATTTCAGTCGAAAATTACGGAGGGTTTTTACCGTACTTTCAGAAGTATCTTCAGTGTACGGCTGAAGGGCGGCGTCGAGATTTTGAGTAATGATGCGCTTGAAATATTTTGCAAGGAAATTAAACTTGGCGAAATATTTTAAAATTATATTATAAGAGTTGGAATTTTTGATTAAAACATTTTACAATCTTAGGGTAAGTTGAGGAGAGATGGACCACTTTTTTTAGGGGGCCTTTTTTTTGTGAATGAGTAAAACACACGCTTATGGTATTATGTATTTGAATATACTATTACTACTCAATTATTTATAATATATGTAGCAAAACTACAGTTTCTTAAAGGTAAAATTTTTGATTAAAAAAAGAAAGTAGCCTCGGTCCATCTCTTCCAGACGTATGGGTGAGTTGGACCACCTACTAAGGTGAGATGGATCTAGCAAAAATAAATAATACTTTGGACAACTTTTTATTTTTCAAGTTCCGCTTGAACGTGCTTTTGTTGTTCCAATAGTTTTTGCGGCCTCATTGATCCCCAATTAGTCTTTCAGAAGCCTTAACAGCATTGGTTAGAACAACCTTAGTCCATTTTCCTCTAAAAGCCACTTTTTACCTCACATATGCTAAACGCATTTCTGAAAACTCTAAAATTAAACATCAACAAATACACAAACCTCAAACAACTATCAAAATCTCAAAAAAACATTTTTTTATGGTCCATCTCACTGCAATATATCTGGTCCATCTCTCCTTTTTCGCGAGGACAGACGGTTCAACCCCTCACACTAAACGCATAAATGTAAAACGATTTTTTTAGGTTATATTGCCGCTTTGAGAACATGCAAGTACAGTGGTGCTAATTTTAATCATTTAAATTTAATATTTGCTACATAACCTCGTTATGATTGCAACCATAAGGAAAACTGATACTTTGTAAGCATTTTTCAGAGTTTTTGTAAAAAACAAAACAAAATACGGCCGTCTTATTTTGCGCCCTTAGCAGCTGGCTCGACAAGACCACTTCAGTGTTATATTAGAGGCCCACGCCGCGTGTCGCACCGCTGTCTCGCGCAACGGACAGGTGATTATACTACGGTGGCATGTCGCCGTGCGTGCTGACGAATTTTCTTGTCAGTTCAGTGGTGGCCGTGAAGGTCCGCACTTGTCTACAATGTTTTCATCCAACTCAGATACGGATGTTGAAGAAAATATCTGTGGCAATTAGGCAAAACCACATAAGTCGTTTTTGGGCCAAAATGAGTTATAATGAGCATAGAACAGCGTTTTTTTACTCTTTCATTGGGCAAAACTACATAACTCGAAGTACAATATAAAAGAAGTTATAGCAATATGAGCATGTACATAAGTATAAACATTGTTTTTGTTACGTAGGCAAAGGTACCTCAGTTTACTTGCGAGGAACCATTTTTTACCAGCTTGTAAGACAAGCTGGTAAAAAAAAATATGTGTGTCATGCAGCAGGAGGATTTTCTCGATTTTAATAAAGTGCTGAAAAAGTCACTTCGGATTCCTAATTCTAATGAGAATGGAGACAAATTATACTGGGCAAATATTCAGTGGTTACGATATGATAAAGGATTTGGCAAGTGCCAGTATAAAATGTCACTTAAAGAAGAGGATCCATCCTTCATAATGGATTTTAACAGGATGAGAAAAAGGAGTTCTTCGCAGGCGATTAATTTAAGAGAACATTATTCTGGGCCAGTTGCAATCAGCAAAGAGAAGAAAAAAGACCTTGTGTCAATTATAAACCTAATTGATCCCCTTTTTCACAATTTTTATTTACATTTAAGCACTGGATAGATTCGTTATCTTAGATTTATTATCATTTAATTTGGACCCTGATTTGGAAGAAGAGAAGTAATTTAATAATTGCATTAATTAAGTTTGTTGTATTACTATGTTTTACAATTGTAAATTTTAAAATTATATTTTAATAAAACATTTAAGTATTTTTATTCAAATGAAATCCTGGAAATGATTGAAGTATTAAAATATCATAAGTGCTACTTGCTCACTATTTATATATTGTTGAGATGAGCAAAACTACATATGTGTAACTTATGTACTTTTACTCAACTATTGATAGGTCGTCATAGTAGCATAAGTTAATTATCTTTTTATTAATACATATTATTTTAAAATTACACATATAGTTTAAAGCATACATCTTTTATTCCATGTGCCAATTTTAGCCATGTTATATTATAAAAAAATATCATAGATTAACAGATTTGCTTGAACCTATTAGTAATTAAATAATGTTATAATATATGCCTAATAAACCAAACAAAATATATTAATGATATCGGCTTTTAAATAAATATTTTATCTTCAAGCGATCATCCCTACGCTCAATGGCAGGTACGGGGCCGGTCATCAGTTTGTATGACGGCGACTATAGCGAGGAACAAGTCAACGCGTCGCTTTCTCCACCACCGAACCCACGCCGATCGAAATCGAATGGTCTGCGTGGCGTCAGCTCGCTCGGCAACACGCGGGACATGTCTAATATAATCATTTTCATACTAAATGTATGAAGTCGAATCCAATCCCACGCGTTGCGACACTCGGCGTGGGTCTAATATAATTGCCGCTTAAAATGTAATTTCGGCTTGAATCACGTTACATGTAATTCAAAGAAATATTAACTAAAGGTATAATAAAATTATGATTAGGATATACAATATCGTGGGGAAGATAAATTTACAATTGCCCAACAGGCTACGATATGACATGAAAAATTAATTATTATTTCTAATAATGTAGTCTAATACCGGCTTTGCCCGAATTCGGTCCTTCGCTAAGCTATGCGCTTCTCGTTAAAATAACGAGGAAAAGAAAATTATAAATCGCTCGTCTAGCCCGTCTAAAAAATATGTATTTTGATGGCTCCATTATCTTTTTATGGCTCATCGAGCCTAAAATAAAGTTGAAAACTGTATTAAATCTGTAAATAGAAACATTATTTTAAAGGAACAAATCCATACTTAGCTTTTGAATATATAGAGAGGGGCTTCAAAAGTTATTTTTCCATCTTGAAGAATAAGAAATTGCTTATTATACTATTAGTTTTTTTTCTTGTATTTTAATTTATTAGAAGTACCCTAAACATTTTTTGGTTATCTCAATAGACGTGTCTCAGAGTGTATGCATGTGATATTATTTTATATGTACCTACCTATTATGTGTATGATATTTAACCTTATATGACTATCTATTAATTTATTAATTTTGACTATCTATTAAGTCATTTACCCATTTATTTTCTAAATGTGTAAAATTTAAAAGTAATATCATTTAACTTCTTTTAATATACTTAATTTCCTCGGCTGCTATTATAAAATGTACTTATGTATCTAAATTTTAGTTTAATTTAGTAACTGTAAAACTTTTATTATTTAGAAAGTGTTAGCCGTACGATTACGTTGTTAGAAATCGCTCGTTGCGAACCCCTGAAAGTCGGTAATCACTAGAGTCTAGACGATCATTTCAGTTCCTTCAATACGAAACTATCTGCCTACCTGCATTATGAATAGCAAATTTACAGTGAAACGAGGTTTGTTTGTTTGAAAAGCTTTATTGCATACACATAAGAGTACAATGTGGTGGGCCTATTGCCAAGTGGCAATATCTTACGGCCATACCGCCAGGGTTATTGTGATTAAAGGTTTATGTGGGCAAATTGATTCACAAGTAATAAATGAATACACTTACATAATAATCATCATAGGATAAAATATAAAACAGTGATTAGTAACGTATGCCAATTCGATATTGAAGGGAGGAGTGAAATATAAGGACGAGCAAAGGAGACGGGCGGGGAAGGGGGTATTTATGAGTTGAGTAAATGTCTCTTTAACGATTTTTTAAATCCGCTCAGGTTTTCAAGTTGTCTTATCGGTAAAGGCACGTAATTCCAGAGTCGGGCCGCCTGCACTGCGAAAGACCTAGACATGAAAGTTGATGAATGCCAGTAATAGATTTTCCTGAGAGCGCAATGGAAGGCCATGGGATGAAAGTAGAGAGAAGAGATTATACAAATAAGTAGGACAGTTGGTCATACGGCTTTTTATACGGCAAAAGAGGGGATTCGCGCTTGTAGATTTTGGTCTGCGATTTAGATAATTAGTTAAAATACTAAAAAAAGAATTAAAAAATAATATAAATAATTAAAAAAAAATATATCTTAATGTTTTCTTTGACACAGCCGTGACACTCTAGTGGGACTCCCTAAGTAAGTTCGCCTTAACACAGGGGTGCCTAGCAAGGCGGGCTCGGTTGCACTTTGCTTAGCACAATAGAAAGAAAAACATTTGCGTTTAATGTATGCGCTCTGTAACCTGGGCTCAGACAGAAGTGTATATATAACTTAAGAAGCTTACAGCGGTATTTTCTTCACTGTAATTTCATTTCCTGTTGTGCTCATGCATTTGAATGTATATGTAAATAATTCAATAAAATAAAATACATTTAATAATGTAGGTACTCTAATACTGGCTTTGACAGAATTCGATCGTTTACAAACCTCCGCGATGCTCAGTGTATAACCATTTTCCCGATCAATAAATCACAAGTTTCACCTTCGAATACGTTATCTCACTGGAGTCATAAAATATTTTAGTAATTGGAAACACAAACAATAATTGGTTGTGTTTCCCCTAACAACACTAACAATACTAAACTTCAGCCTCAAAAACATCAACCAAGGGTTGGGAAAATGACCCATGCAGTTTTATTCAAAGAACGCCTACACATGCAAGTCTTCTTGCCAATCCAGCATCATCGAGTGAAAGTTTATCGATTTTAGTGTGCAACAATCTCGATTCGAGTGACGTACAATCACTGTGCGTCATGACGGAACCAGAGCAACAAACAACATCGAAGAAAGCGTGCATCAATCCCTAGTAGCCTGACTTCTGGGAATCAGAACCGAAATTATGGTTTATATTCTACTTGGGCGTTGTAACAATCTGATGAAACTAACTTTCAAATGGTTATCATCCAACTGACTTACAGAGAGATAGGGATAGAAGGGGACGGACTTACCTACGTGGAAGGACCACTGTGAACTCTGCCTGCGGATGTACCCGGCGGTCGTACACAGTCGGGATCGAAGGTTCCGATCCGGGGAATACCTCTGGCGGAAGTGGGCGGTTTGTGCACCGTGCGGCCATGGACAATCATTTGTGCACTGCGGCCAACGACCGGGGGAGCCTTGGAAACGTATGTTTTTTTAAGAATCGGGGGTAGCTGTTGACCTGGCGTCATCTATCATGACAAACGATTGAAGGGCAAATGGCGCCTCGGTCTATAATTAATTCTAACTGAAACTACCGCTAACGTCGAGTAGAGGCCGCGGAAGCGACCTCGAATCTGTAACCAGAGGATGGAGAAATTCGTCCAAACCAGGTAGTAAGGGCGCGAGGATGGACCACTGTGTGGCACTTCCCAGTACCTCGCGGTAAAGTGTTGCACTCCTCAGGGTTGTTAGCGTAGCTTAACTGTAGATTGTGTTGTCCACTAAGTCGTTAGGTTCACTTTCAAGGGGGACAGAATGGTCTGATTTCGTTATAACTCTCTGGAGTGGCGGGTTCGCCAGTAGTAATTGACAGACTTAGAACAAATCAGCGATTTGCTGTTCTCATCGCCGAATTAAACCAAATATCCATAAGCATATCAAAACAACAAATTTACTACAACAAAATAAAATCGAATAGCTGAAATGTGCATGAACAACAGTTTCAACAAAATTCTGCATTGTAACAGACGAGTGACATTCTGATAATCGTCATTTTGATGGTTATTGTCATCGTCGTTGATGCACCTTTGAGCTGTCGTCTGCAATGGCCGAAACCGACACAGGCTAATAACGATATAGACCGGTCAGTCCGTAAGGTGATTAAAGGCCCGGTGGTATAGTGGCTAGGTCGCCTGATCTTGCATTGTAAGGTCCCTGGTTCGATTAACGGCTGGGTCTCCATTTTCCGTTGGGATATAGTTAACGGAATTGCATTTCAATTCTGTCGATTGACAAGCCAAACACACACGTTACACACACATATACATATATACTACTTCATGGTAGGGTTGGTTGTAAGAGATTGTCGTATGATAATAAACCCGCCCATTGAGAAATTTGACAACAAAGAATATGAATAAATAATTACACAAAGACCTAGGGATAATACAGTCCAATAACTAGCTCCACCAATGCGCTCGTAAGAGTCTAACGTCTTACCGTGAGGCATTACGAAGTAACACAGCGGACTGACTTTACGTCCTTGCTACCGGATTTGGCCGAATTTCTCCGTCCCCCGATCTGGTCATGAGTTCAAGGTCGATTGCGCGGCCTCTACTTGTGGTGAGCGGCTATTAAGTTTGAATAATTTGAGGACCGCGTTGCCCTTTACCCACCAAGATTAATCAGGATCATCGAGTGGCCGACGGATCGGTTCAAGGGTTGAAGACCTCAGGTCGACAACTACCCTCCGCTGTCATAGGAAGCATACGTTTCCAGACCCCTCTGGTTATTCGCCGGCTGAGGCTTTCTTCGTTTTATCCGCAAGTGCAGATAGTGCTCCATCCGTCCAGTTTCGCCCAAGGTATTCCACCGAATCCGCAATTTTCTGTTCCCAACCGCTTCCGCCTGCAGGATTACAGCCGGGGCAAATGCCCACAGCGGCCCTGTCAGGGTAAGCTCGTCTACGAAGAGATTACCAGATAGGAGTTAAATCGCGACTTGGTGCAGGCCAGATGACAGAGAGTGTGGCTAACACCACTTAAGCTAAACGAAACCATTAGGAACCCTTAATTGATACCAGAATCGGGTGGCCAAATGCTCTATGGTGGATATAATACATACGCTGGGTAATTACAAACTTTATATTCCTAAGACTGCACGACTTTGTTAGCAGTATATCGAGTGGAAATACTGTGATATATTGCTTGAACTCTATAATGTGTCTCATGACTTAAGTCCCGCTCGGTTTCCTAATATGTAATGTGCTAAGGTCAACTGTTTAACAATTCACCATCTTTTATGGATCTTCAATGCAAATAATATATATTAAATAAATAATTAGCATTGGGGTTTTCGTGTAATTATCCATATTTAAGAAGATTCCGAACTTTAAAACTCCGAAACGGCTTATAATGTGGTAGTCATAAATATTGTAGATAAATAGATCATTCCATTGGTAAATATGTTATTGAAGATGTGGGCCAGCGCATATACATTTTTGCCCATTGTCCGTTGTATCATACGAAATATCGGCGATGGTGTAACCGCCGTTGTCTGACTGACAGTCTACCATGGACAACTGCGGTTGCTACAAAATTTTATTAGTTTTAATTCTATTTATAGGTATTTTTTCAATCGTTATATAGTGCACTATATAACGATTCTAGTGCACTATACACAAATTCGGTTAAGGTTATATAGTGCACTATATAACCTTAACCGAATTTGAAATAAATTGGATAAAAGGAGAAGTTTTGAGACGCATAGTCTACAAAATAACGACACGTTATTAAATCATTGCAATTACACAGGTAAATACTAAAAATGACGAATAAAATAGTAATCTATATACATATATATGAAAATGGATGTTGGTATATCTGTCTGTCTGTCCGAACTTAATAAACTACGTCACTGTTTGACCAATTACCATGAAAGTTGACACATAAATGAATTTTGTCATGGAAACGGTTTTTATGCTATCCGCTTTGTCGTAACTCTCCACTATATAGCGCTGCAGTACATCAACTTCTATCTTGACCAAAGCTTTATCTAAACAAAAGCTGCTTCTATCTAAATAAAAGCTGCAATCCACACATGCTTTCTATAAGCTGGGTGATTTTTTGAGCATGCCATTTCTTTTTAATGGGATTGACATTAATATTTTACTCTCGGCTGCATCATTTTCGTTTTATTGTTTGATTTTATAAAAAAAAAACAAAAAACATCATTTTTTCAACAACAACGATAAAAATAATAATATTATTAATTTAATATTTATTGCATACCTATGTAGATTACAGTATTTAACGTAACATAACTGACGATCTACGTAGGATGTTTTTTTTTTCAATTTCGTTTTGATACATTCTATTGTGTGATTATTTTTGTATAGAGTGCCTAATATGACCATTAATATTGTTATAATAATTATTTGTTATATATTATGTATACTGATATTTATTACATATAATTATATATTATATATGAATCAGATAAATCAATATTGCTACTTGATTAGTTTTATATCTATATCAACATATTACTAGCAACTGACGAATTCTAATATGCGATAACTAACTTTAATTGATTATACATGCTTTTGTTGTATATTCTGAATGAATAAATTGAATACTGAAATACTGAATACTGAATACCGTTCAACTGGTCGCCATGAAAATTTATAAACATTGGTATTTGAGCACGGATAATATTTTCGAGCTATCAACTTCGTTGTAACTCACCATTTATGGCGTTGCATCACAACAACTTTTATACCGTTCAACCGATCGCCATTGGTATACATTATAAATGCGAAATTTTATAAATGCGAAATAGTAAGTTGAAAAGGACCAATGAACCTATGTGATTTTTTGAATAGAGATAGCTGATGGAATGGTAAGTAACATAGGCTACATGGTATGGAGGGGAGAAGAGAGGGGTTAGAGTGGGAGGGGTAAAAAGCGGATACCCGAGTACCGCCGGGTAATATTTCACTAGTAATATATCGATTAGTGAAACGCCTGCGATAAAAGAAGGAAATTATAGTGATCCTTTTAAAACTGCACCGCAAAATGTGCGGGTTTATTTCCGCCAATAATAAAATGTGCCATTAAGATTATAAACGCTTCATTTGCATGGGCGGCTTTGGCGTGGAGAGAAAACAATTTTCGCCTCCATCGGATGCCAATTTTAAAAATCGGAAAATAAAAAAAACACCGTCGCGTTGCGGCTTATATAAATGGGTCAGGAAATAACACAGAATAGGCTGCACATTTTAGTTTAGTGAAGATGAAAATAGTGGTCGGTGATGAGGCCTAGAGTTGGAATTTATTTAAAACTAGCTATACCAGACCACGCGTCGCTGTGGCTTAGTCTAGTGGCTTAGTTATATGGAAAAGAAAAAAAGAGACATAACACAATTGTATTAAGTACGTCTAATTTTAAAATACTTGTGGATATACAATATTTTTAACACGCTTTTATTAGGTCGACCTGTTTGTAACTATGTAATAAAATCTAAGGTGACTAATTTAACCATCTTCCAAGGATCGTAGCGTCATGAAATTTGGCAGCTGTATGTAGTTCTGATGACAATACAATAATATGGTACTGTCGAACTGATCTGATGATGGAATCGGAAGATATGAACTGAAACTTCATGATGGAACATCGTATCATAGCTGTGTTTGGACTTGTTAGAAAAGTGATGGAATGAACTTTGACCACGATTAGGTTTCAAGGTCTGATGATGTGGTTTTTACGTGCATTTATAAAAGCGTGTTTTTGGTGTTTTTGTTTTAACTATTAATTTATTTGTTGTTACATTATCTGTGCAGATTTGAAGATTGTCTGGTTTGCCGACTTTAGAACCCGCAACATATGTACAACATATAGAACCCGCCTTCATGTCCACGTAAGAAGCAATCCGTGTCTAGATCTAAACCGCATAATTCTAAATATTTGCCCTGGGCTTTGTTAATCGGAATTGCAAACGCTAATCTTATTGAGAATAGCAATCTCTTAAATTAAAATGGCATATCCGTTAGCATCATAGAAATGCGAGGAATGAGGACATCTTCACCTTTGAATGGTCCTGTCAAGATTGTTGCTTCTACGACGTTGCTCACTATTTTTTTACTGCAAGCCTTGTGCCGTTGCAAAGCTTTGGCTGGTTGATATTTCGCAAAATAATAATAAGCACGCCGCTTTTCAATTGAAGTACATCATATGATGGAATACAGGGTACTTGTATAAAGAGATACTATAAATATAAATTCAAAAAATAAATGCAGTCTCATCACCCTGGGAATAACAACCCAAGTAATTTTACCCTCTGTTACCGAGTTTTACAGGCGCGCGAGTCGTTCCTAAAAAAATTTATTAAATGTGAACGAAGCTATCAGCAATCTAAGCAACAGCTATGCTACCTAATTATAACTAACTATAATTCTAATGTAACTAATTCTAATCCTTACTATTAATATAAAATGTATACACAAATATTTTATAATTAACTTCTGTAACGGCAGTCGTGTTGGTTATTCTTTTTAATATATTTAATTGTTGTATATATGCTGCAAATAACTATTTTTCAAAGTATCCTGATAGTGACCCATGGCCGCCAGAAGTCCGGAAGCCGTACCCGAGCAGTCTGCTAGATTAGCAGACCGCGAGAAATTGACCAGCGGAAGAAGTCACGGCCTTAAACAAGGAAACCGAATCACGGAAAAATCCACGAAAAGGTTTGCCTTCGCTGGTATATATAATAGAACAATAACCTCTTTTACTCTTACTATCATTGTTATCTTATAACGCCTGTTGCTTTATCAAAATGCATGGCATTATTCCACCAGACTCCATTCTGTTGTTTGCGATAGAGCCAAGTCGCAAAGCATGCTGGAATACTCATTGTTTGCATGTATTGTTCACTTTATAGAGGATGTATTTACTAAGACTGTGCCGAATTAGCACTCGCTCGAAATAATAATGTTTCGTTAAAGCGAAACGTAATAGCAAAGGTGATGTCTATGCATTAATAATGATGATGATGGTATAGGGGAGAGGGGATAGAGGATGGCTGATCACACAGCCACCCGCACATATCAATACTTTAATTTACTTTAGGGTTATTATTCAAAAAAGTTGGTAAAAATGGTTGGCTGAAAATGGTCTTACGTAGTCACTGAACACATTACACTCGTTTTTGTTAGGAATTCGTGTCAAAAAAAAAACAAATACATCAGCTCCCTAAATAACGATCTTCCTGACTAAAACAATGACAAGAGCACGGTTCCGACCAGACGTTTCACAATTTCTTTTTTTTATTTCTGGGCCTAGGATATCTCAAGTTTTATCGTTTCTCGTTTCTATCACCTATCGCTCTATTGCCGGCATTTCTTTGTGCGTGAGAAATACACATTTCGATCGATCTTTTATTTAAATTTAATTTCACGTCCCCTTCACTCTGCTGGGCTAATGGAAAAAATGCGACGTTGCTAACTGTTAATTGGAGGCTACGGTGATTGTGCCCGACGTTGCCCGGCGTTTCCCGACGCCTAATGTAATTTCTGACGCTGTTCGCTTTGGAGACGCTTTTTTCCTCGCCTTTTGCCTGAGTGGTCTTGCTGCAATCTACGGTGGTAGTAACGCAATTTAATTAAATCCTGCTGGTATTACGCGTGAATAAAAGCCTCATTTTTGTAGTTTTCATGTAGGTAATTGATTAAAACAAAAAAAAACCAAGCACTGACTTTCTATTTATGAAGAGTTATGGAAAAGAACGTTTAAATTCATTTAAAAAAAAAATACGTGTGCCACTCGGGGACTGCCTTGGTAAAGCTATTGCATAGCAATTTTAACAACTTATGCAATTATATTTTTTTTCTGATATCAGATAACTGCGCTCTATCGGAAAACGTTGAAATTATTCCGAATCATTTGCGGCTGCGGTAGCAAATGATTCGGAATAATTTAAACGTCTTCCGATAGAGCGCCGCGTACGAATTTTTTATTCGATAAAGCAAAAAAACCGGATTATTCGAAAAAAATCGCAAATAAAAAGATGGATAATTAAATTATCTTTAAAATGGTGCAGGTTTCATAATAATACGCCAGATAGTATTTGTGTAGTAGTCGTTTTCGTGTTCGGTTAGACCTAATTTCACAAATTAATTACACTATGTAATATAAACAAAATCTAAAATATTCATAGCTAAGAATATTACGGAAATGTTCTTGTTTAACATATATTTTTTCCGAATCGTAAGCAGTACTCGTTTAGACGTAATTATCAGTTTAAAATCATTAATATTCGTTAAGAAATTTCTTCATTCGGTCGCCGCGCTGGACTAGGCCCGCGATAAACGCTATTCAATAGCCTAAAAATGAGATATAGACCAAGAGGCAGCGACAAAAAAGTGCAAGAGTTTAGTAGAAGCTGATACTTTCAGAACAGACAGTATTTTGGCGATATGATGCTGGGGTAGAATCAGCTGACCAGTCTACAGGAAGCCTGGCGCTGGCGTATTAGAAAATGCGTAATTTTAACCCATTTTGGTCCAGACGAGTAGTTTTGGACCCCTGTACTACATTAGCTATTTCTATGAAACTAGGTACAATAAAAAATATTTGTTGATAGGTACTAACGTATATTAAGGTATTTGCTAATAGGTACTACTGTTGATAACTATTCTCTGAAATGTTGGCTATAATTTATGGGTATCGATAACCTTGGCTCCTACCGACCCCTCCCCATACCCCCTTATTTCTGAAAGTCTCCAAAAAGGCCTTTTTTGAATGAAAAAAAATATATAAAAATATTAAAAATAATTACAATAACAATATATAACAATATATAACAATAACATTATATATATATATACATATATATATATATATATATATATATATATATATATATATATATATATATATATATATATATATATATATATATATATATATATATATATATATATATATATATATATATATATATATATATATATATATATATATATATATATATATATATATATATATATATATATATATATATATATATATATATATATATATATATATATATATATATATATATATATATATATATATATATATATATATATATATATATATATATATATATATATATATATATATATATATATATATATATATATATATATATATACCTATATATATATAAATATATATATATATATATATATATATATATATATATATATATATATATATATATATATATATATATATATATATATATATATATATATATATATATATATATATAAAGAATTCACCTCGTGGCTGCGATATCTGTGTTAACGGACGTAGAAAACGCATGGGTAGGTTATGACCTCTTGGGCCGATATGTTAATACTTTTCGGACATTTTGACAGATTTAACGAAAAGAAGCCAATTTTACCGCGCAATTCATTCTGTACACTGCTAAATTATTTGTTGCTGTATTTAATCTAGTACTTATTTTACACATGTTTCTATCCGACAACAGATCGTAAATTAGCGCGTGTTGTCGACGGGTGAATAAAATTAGATGAGGTGAAATAACTGTTTGAAAATATATATCTACAGACAAACTGAAAAGTCATTACTGTTTTAATTATAAAATAAAAGTTTCCAGATCTTGAGTGCTATAGCCAGTGCAGTAGTGCGAAACATAGCCATCAAGATTGTTTTGGATTGACATCTGCATTTGTAAGTGTAATTAAATGAAAATTGTTTATCTGTAGCATGAATTGAAAGTGAAATATAGTGAAATAACAACGATTAGTGATTGCGATGTGATAATATGATGAAATTATTATAATTTTGTTTTGTTTATGCATAAAACATGAGGCGACACAAGACGATCACAATCGATGACATTATGACGATATTACAGCAATCATCTGATGAAGAGGATGAGGTGATGACTGCAGTGCATCGCTCAGCCGATGTGAATGTGGTGTATGTGCCACCGGACGTAGATGAGGCAAGCGACCAGGAAACAATAAACGACGAGATTATTGAAGGCGATGCTGCGCTTCATATGGATGTTGCTGGTAAGGTCAAATTAGAATATGAGATGGCGGTGGCGGACACGGCTGGCTACGAATCGGAAGAGTACGAGGAGGATGAACTATTCAAATCTCTGGCCGAATATGGTCGTGCTACTTGGCGGAAGCGTGTCTTTCAATATTCCAAGGAACTTGATAACATTGAAGCATACCAAATCGATGGCATCGCAAGGCAATTAGCTGGAAAATCGCGAGCAGAATTGTTCAGCCTTTTTATCGATGAGGAGTTGATATAAATGATCATTAATTGGAGCGATGAATTTGCCGCGCAAAATAATGAAACCCTTGGTCTTCAATCGTATGAGCTGAAGAGATTCATCGCCATCCTCTTTCTGAGCAGTTACCAGAACCACAAAAAATAAATTGAATTTAGATTATTCTGCAACACTTGTCTACATAATATGGCATAATATGGCATCGTATGGCAATCTATCAGACTATCATACGTTTATCCATCTTCGCTCTCAAGCCAAACGGCGGGAAAATGAGTGCTTTAAAATATACATAAAGAAAACGGAATCCTCGATTATTGCCAATCCTAAAGCGTTCTGGTCATATATAAAAGGTAATAAGTCTAGTTCTATCCCATCCACAATGCTTTGCGGTTCGGTATCTGCATCAAATGGCCCAGATGTTTGTGAACTATTCTCCTCTTACTTCACTTCGGTGTTTCTACAGAATTCCCCGAGTGATCCAGTTACTAACCATGACGATCCGACAACATCATTTAGTGGTGACATAAACCACGTGGAAGTCAAAGAGGAGGATGTATTGAATTTACTTTAAAAAATAGACCTAACGAAATCGGCTGGACCAGACGACCTAGCTCCCCTATTTATTGTTCGTTGTGCTGATAGTATTGCATTGCCTTTGTCGATACTTTTTCGTCGTTCGCTGAAAGAAGGTGTTATGCCTGGAATATGGAAGCGAGCGTTTGTATCCCCTATTCATAAAGGGGGTCCTAGGGAATGTATTACTAACTACCGCCCCATTTCTAAATTATGCATTTTTTCGAAAATTTTGGAAAAAACCGTGTACACGCAATTGTATTCTGCTTTCAAACCTTACTTTAGTTCTCAACAACATGGTTTTTTGAGAGGTAGATCAACGACAACTAATCTACTGCTAGCCAATGACTACATAACTGAAAACATGTCTAATAATAGGGACGTTGACGTAATTATGACTGATTATAGCAAAGCATTCGATCGCATCGACCATGTTCTTCTTTTGGAAAAACTCCTATCTGCCGGAATACACGGCGACTTGTATAGATGGTTCTCTTCTTACATTTCTAATAGGTCTCAAGCAGTAGTTCTTAACGGGTTTACCTCTAGCTGGTCTAATATTCCTTCAGGAGTTCCACATGGCTCTATATTAGGCCCTCTATTATTCATTTTATTTATCCAGGATATAGACGCATGTTTTAAGAATTCTATTTATCTTTTATTTACTGATGACATGAAGATTCTTAAAGCAATAACTACTCCTGGTGATGTCTCCCTCCTGCAGGAGGACTTGTTACGCTTGAACAGCTATTGCACTGCCAACAAATTAGACCTCAATGTTGCCAAATGCTCTACCATTACTTTTAGTCGTAAAAATAACCCTTCTTCCTCTTCTTATTTTCTCAATAACTCTGCTTTGAGTAGGGTAACTAAGATTAAGGATCTGGGTGTTACACTCGACTCCAAACTGCTATTTGATGCCCACATCGACAGTATTGTTGCGAAAGCGTTAAAAGCCCTAGGATTTATTATACGATCCAGCGAACACTTCAATAACATAAAAACCATAAAAATTCTCTACTGTGCCTACGTCCGCAGTCATCTTGAATATGCATCCCAGTTATGGAACCCTTGTTACGAGGTGTATGCATCGAGAATAGAGGCCATCCAAAGAAAATTTCTGCACTATATAGAATATAAATGTCGTATACGTGATCCAGACTACTATTCTCGTTGTATCCGCCATCATTTGCTGCCATTGGCTTTGCGAAGAAACATAGCTGACATCTCACTTTTACTACGAATTTTAAATGGCTCGATTGATTGTCCTGAACTATTATCTAAAATATCTCTCCGCACTCCTAGCCGGGCACTTAGAAATAGGGCACCGCTTCATGTACCTGGCTTTAAAACCAAATACAGGCGTAATTCCTATTTTATAAGGGTATGCGAAACTTTCAACACCCTGAATGCTGACATGGATATTGACCCCTTTTTCACGAATATATATACTATAAGGAAGCAGGTTGTAGGGCGATTTTGTGATGACCAGGCTTAGCATTTCCTTCTTTTATTACAGTCTTGTTTATGTCAACATGTTTTCTAATGTACAATTTAGTATCTTCTTGTTTAATATTTTCTTTATATTTAATATCAGTTCTAAATTCACGTTATTATTATTGTCATTATCAGTGGTAACTTGTAAATGGCTCTATGCTTCCTATTATTGTTCACTATAAAATTATTGGCTGTAAGTTATCCTTAAGAAAATAAAAATAAAAATAAAATAAAATAAAAAATATTTATCATTATTATTTTATTTATTATTATTATTATTCTTTTGTTTTAACATATATTAAGAGATATTTTGTTTTAGTTTTAACACTATTTTATCTTAGTTATAAGTAAAATGCAGGACTATTTTGTTTAAATTCTTATTCTAATTTTTACTATGTTAAATTGTTTTGTTTTTATTTTGTTTTTTTTCTGATATGAATTTATTTGCTGTCATTTTAATTTTCCACTTCTAACTTTAATTTAATTATTTAATTTAATCAAGTATTTAGTCATTTTTAATATTGTTTTGCAATTCCATTTTTGTGCATACATGGAATATATGCCACTCTTATAAACACGGTATTTGTGGAAGCACATAAAAAAAATGTTTACCTTAGAACAGGTCCCGGCCTAGTTAGGTGACGTTGCCACTAGACTATGCATTGTATTCTTTTTTCTGCTTTTGATTCAATTTTGAATGTATTTCTATGCATAATTCCTAAGCTGAAATTGTTTACTTTTTTAATATTTGCATTACTTATATAAATAAATAAAAATAAATAAAATATGATCTTAGACTCTATTCCACTAAAAAAATCGTACTCCACTTCTCCTGCGATTTTTCTCGAATTAAGGAGAGGAAATAAATCAAAGTGGCAAATCCGCGACAAAATGACAACGTAGATGACAGATAACCGCAATGAATGCAGGCTTAGTGGCACTTTATCTGCGAAGCGGGAGGATAAAAGTTGTCATGAATTTTTCGGTCTGTAAAATGCTGAAACCGCAATGAAAGTTGACAATGCTAGAAAGGAAAGTCGCCAAGAAATACCGATATATTTAAAGCGAGTTTTACTGGTCGACTTCGATAAGTCGTCTCCGAGAAGTTGACGTGAAAAGGATCAAGTCGCAGTAGCTTCCATTGCTAGATTCAGTTCCAAACTATACAGTCCACAACGTGAAGTTATTTATTACTTGGTGAAACAGATATTCTAAAGAAATCTAGAGCAGGGTAAATATACTTTTAGATTTTATTGAATGGCAAAACTGGACAAGTCACAATTTGCAACTGTCACGTTATTAATGAGAGGAAAATTTTCCACTTAGGTCTACACTAATTTTGTGGGTTATCATGGGTTCCTAACCTACATGGGGATATGGATTATATGATGTAACAAATCCACAAAATTCATATTCACTGAAACTAAAATACCAGGGCCTACAATTTTTTTGCCATGGCAAGACAAAATAGTTTAATACTTAACGACTTCTTTATTTGGAAATCCTGTCTTCCCTAAACAGGTTAACCACGTTATGGCTATGCTAAAGCAGACTGGAAAAGTTGCACTCGTTTGAATAACAATATAACTGGGAATCGCACTATATAATGAAATGGTATGAATAAAATGGCAATTATACGATGGAATAAATTCGGAATTGGATTAAATAAAATAAATCGACTTGGTTTTTCATATAGAACTGTTATATCCATTAAGATTAAAATCTTAATATCCATTAAGTATAATTAAGATCTGTATTATTTATTGACTAGCAACATGACTATTTTAATTACTACTTCTTATTACTAGCTTTTTTATTATTTAAATTATTATCTCTATGTTATTTTTCTCTATTTACTGATTATCATTGCATTTATAATTTTATTGCATTTTATTATTATTATTATTTTAATAATATTTTAACTGATTGTATATTGATTTCTTTATTACTTTTTTATTTTCAACATGATTATAAATTAGGTATTAGATATCATTAAAATAACTCTTGAAATGTAGACTACATATTTATTACAGTTATTAGATTTACTTTCTTTCATATATTTTTTTCTTCTTCTCAGTAATAGTACTTTAACCCTTCCAATCGCGAAGAAAAAATCAGCTGTCACTTACGCCCGCGACGTAAATTCGGGGCAAGTAAATGAACTGGAGTAAAACGACTATAACTTGTAAACCACTAGACGGATCATAAAAAGAATAACTGTAAAATGATCGCATTGAAATTTGAAATATAAAACATTGTAAGATTATCTCGTCAAACAATTAAGATAATAATGAATAAATATTACAATATTCACGAACTGAAAAAAAGTCGCCTATTCAAATAATTTCGATGTTTTTATCACAAAATACGTAAAATATGCCAAAACTGTAAATACAGTTATGTTCTTTATTAAATACTTTACCAAAACTTATATTTTGTTTTACTTATTTGCATACAAAAACATTTAGTTACTCAGCCAAGAAAAAATCGATGTATTCTCCGAATTTCCGATGTCTGATGTCAAATCAGAAATCAAGTTGAATTGAGCAAAATGTAGCCAATTTTGTGATTATATACGATGTAAATCAAATAATAGTTGTTTCATAAGCGAATTAAACGAATATTACGTCATAATTCGCGATTTTTCGTTATAATTCGGGACGAGAAACGAACATTCTTTGCAAAGCTAACGTCAGACTATTTTACGCGATAAAACGTCAAAAAAAGCAGATTTGCTGTCCCAAATTAGAAATTCTCTTTCGAAAATCTTCAATAGAATGCAAATCACTTACGGTTTTGAAGGAAATAGCACAATAATAACACGAAAATCACAAAATCACAGACACTTTCGGCGTTGGCGGCACAGCGACTCGGCCGGACCGCGTGTCGCGAGTGCCGCGGGCGGCCGACAGCGCGAAACTGATTATTAAAAATAATTTATTGCCTAACTGTCGTCGATTAGAGTTCGTCCGTTCGACTTTTACGATATCTGTTACTTTAAATATGCGGAAAGGATCGAAATTCGAGTAATAAATCGCATTTTACGCAGCGCGGAGCGCCCTAACCAAAATTGATTAGCTCAAATCTTAGCGTTTGTAAGCGTCTAACCAAAAATGGTTACCTCACATCGGAAGGGTTAATAAGTGTGCGCACAATATAAAACTTACAAGTGACCTAGTCGACTCTACCTTGGTACGGGCTTCGGCCTAGTTAGGCAGACTTTGTGAATTACGTTTTGGAACATTACCTACGAAAATAAATTTATTCTTATTCTTATTCTTGTTCTTATTAAAAAATCGTAATTTTATATATATTTCTTCAGCATAGCGTTGCGCCTGCATTCAGGGTTTTTGCAGTTTCCAGAAACTTGTACAAAACGAAGATTTTAATAATGTTAAAGTTTTCACGAATATTCTTTTCTCGTGGAAATGTTCTGTTAAAATTTATATACCCAGATGAAAATCATAAATTGTTTTTATATTTATTTATGCTTACTCTAGATTACATTTTAATTGGTATTGTTCCGTATTATATTATTATATACAACACTTTAATAAATCTAACATCTAATATCGCGAAAGTTTTATCATTTAAAATTTAATTAAACTACAAATTCGGGTGTCTATCAAATGTTAATTTTGTCAGTTCTGATTATAATTAAATTCGGCTATTATTTCTGTCTGAAAACAAGGTTTGAAAATTTAATTAAATTTAATGACTTGTTACAAATTTCACAACTTTTTACAAATTTATGAATAAAGCTTTTCGATTTTAAGCTTTGAGTAAAAAAAACCCTTTCAGAAAGTATAACATACTTCGTCTTCAAAGTACTTTTTCTCGATCCAATAGATTTCAGCCGAATTGCCAATCAGTTCACTCTGAAAGCAATTTTTAATTCGCTTTTTCAAGAAGGCGACAGCGTTTCCAGCGGGCTGAAAATTTCCAAAGAATTAATTTCTTAATTGGCACATTAAGCCCTTCGTCACCTTTTTTTATCGCGGGGAAAGTTATCGCTATTCTCCATGAACAAATTGAATTTTTCAGCAGCTGATTTTTCATTCCGCCTGACTGAGAAAGGAGAACACCGAAAATACAGGCTGACGAGATTATATTTCCTTTTATTTTATTTTTTCTTTCGGCCGATAGGTACTTAAAAAGCCTTTAGCATTGCGGAGCTGGTTAAGGAAAAAGGGTCGTTTTTAATTCGTTGCCTTGGAAGTCACGAAATATAGGTTACAGTAACATTTATTTATTTATTTATTTATTTATTTATTTAAGAATTAATTACTATAAAACATTGATTAGCTTACAAAAATAACAGGAACCGAATGGCAAAACCTTAACCTTTTGCTTATTAGTTTCTGTCACCCAACTGGGACTAGCCCGTTCTAGGGTGGACAGGACTCCAATATTACAATCAAGTTTGCTTGATTGCTTGGTTGCCTACAAATGTACAAGTTTTAGTAAAAAGCTAATGACACTAAATTGCCCTAAAATGTGGTCTTCTGTCTTCTATTTGTGTCTGTATTTGTGTCTGAATGCAATATTTTGCATTTGTGTCTGATATTATCTTTATATCAAAGGTTAAATGGCACAACTGATTAAGAGACATTGAGTAAACTTTACAGGAAAGTAATTTAAACCTTAAATATTTAAGAGACTTATTTTATTATCTTGGATAGCAACAAAAATAATATTTCTATGTCTGTTTATAATCATTTCAATCCAACAATTAGGTGAATTAAAAATCACAATCTTAAAATAATTTAACTTTAAATCACTTTCCTGTTAAGTTTACTGTCGCTTAGTCAGTTTTGCCATTCAAGCGTCGATATGTTATATTTATATAACATTTGTGTTTAAATGCAATATATGGGTCGCTTTCACATTTTAAACTGAACGATATGACCATACCCTTGTCATGTCGCATAGAGTGAAAAATCTTGGCCTAATTGTCGAAGAATATTTTTATTATTACCATACGTAGACGAGTTAAATTGCAAACTATTTGCTAATTTTAGACTTAGATGAATCATATGCATACATTTTGCAAACTCTCAAGTTTGTTGTGTAGTTTCTCTGATAAATCGACATAACCCACATCTGCATAGTAAATAAAAGGTAAGAGGAGAGACTCTGCAAGATATTTCTGTTTTTCCATTGAAAGAAATAGTCTGATCGTTTGCGGAGGGTTCTGCAAACTATTAGACGATTTCATTCTCTGGAAACAAAGAAATATCTTGTACAGTCTCTCCTCTTATTTTATCTTGACTATGCAGATGTGGCTTATCTCGGTTTATTAGAGGAACTACTCAACAATCTTGAACGTTTGCATACGATTCGACTACGGTCAACGTAAGTATGATCACGCGTCCCAATATAGGGCACAAAGTGGTTGCCAGTACGCCGAAGAAGAAACGCTCATATACTTGTTCTCCTCTATCGTGTAATATCCAACTTAACCCCTTCCTATCTCCAAGAGCTTTTCTAACCATTAAGTTCCCGCGGTCTTGTGCTTCGGACAGGCCCTGACAATTAAAAATTCCTCGTATTCATACTGATTTCAACTCCTACTCTTTCAGTGTCCAATGTGCAAGACTTTGGAAACATTTCCAAGCAAATATACGAAACTCGCCTTCTTTAGAGTCCAATTTGTCAAGAAAGAAGTAACCAGTTCTTACCTCTTTCTCCTTCATCTCCCAATGTCCTCTCCTCGGGCATTCTTAGTTTTAAGTACAAGTATAATAGTTTGTATTTTACACATAATTTATTTGTTTAATAATTTTTATTTCCACAACGTGTGCCTGTACATATACCACTGCACTAAATGACTGGGTTAGTTGCAATATAAGCGTTGCGATAAGTTGTGGCGATAAGCTCGATAGTTGTGGCGATAAGCTCGTATTATGGTATTTTAAATTTGAAGTTTAAATAAAATATATATTGATAACGTACCTACCTACTCTAATTTATAATTTGCGTAGTTGGCCAACGGATGATAACTTCTTCTTATATATAAAAATGAATCGCCGTGCGTTAGTCTCGCAAGATCTCGAAAATGACTCGACCGATTTGAATTATTATTTTTTTGTTTGGTTTGCTTTGATTCAGGGGTGGTTTACAAAAAAAAATATTTAGGAAAAACTAAAAGAAACAACTGAAAATCGAAAAAATCGAAATTGGTCATTTTGGGAAATGGGCCACTTTCAATAGATGACGTTCGCGGCGATCCTATTGTTTGACAGCTCATCCATAACAAAATTCAAAAAGTCGAAAAAGTCAAAAAAGTCAAAAAAGTCTAAAAATTCCGAAAACTCGAAAAATGCAAAAAGTCGAAATAGTCGGAAAAGTCGAAAACGTCAAAAAAGCCGAAAAAGTCGAAAAAGTCGGAAATGTCGAAATAGCATTTATATTTCATCATGTAAATTAAATACATTGAATTTATTTTAATTACAAACGACTTTCATTTAATCACCAAACGAAACTCAAACCGTACATGATTCAGCCATATTATAGATTTCAATGAATTGGATTTGGAAGGTTGATTAGGATCAATAAACGCTTATAAAGAGCTACAATCAAATCAATTTTAGGTGGTACGAAGTTAACCGGGTAATCTAGTCATATCATATAATATACTCCGGATGAAAAATAGACATTTCCAGACATTACATTTTAATACTAGGTTAAAGTATGTAGTACCTTTATAGCGCACTCTCAAATTTTACCACTCCTATGGCGGGGTAAAATTTCTGCCCGGGATAGTTTTGCGCATAACTTTTAAACTACTATACGGATCGTAGAAAGAATAACTGCAAAATGATCACATTGAAATTTGAAATATTATAACATTATCTCGTAAAACAATTGAAACATTATCTCGTAAAACAAACAAAAATATTGAAACATTATCTCGTAAAACAATTAAGATAATAATGAATAAATATTACAGTTAGCACAGCGCAGAAAGCGTCTAACCAAAAATGGCTAGCTCACATAGGAAGGGTAACGTTATATTAATCCTATCAGTAGGTACGAAAAAAATCTTCCACTGAATAATAATCCTTTTCAATAAAAAAGCTTTCAAGCGCAACACATTATCGTTAGCCGATTCTTTTAAAAAAGTTGGTCCTGGCAATATCGGCCAGTCGTTTGGATTTTGAAAGAGAGTAGTTTACATGCCCCAGACGCCGCCGCAACTTTACCGTTGCATTCTTTGTAATCACCCATCGCCACCATATCACTACATCAAAAAAAAAAAAAATGAGTTTTCAACTACAACGGGCGAACCCGTCACCTTAGGAAGTTTTAACGATTGTTCGTTCTATATCCCGTGAAGTGAGCGCAGAAGACTTGGACAAAACAGTCCACCGTCAAGCTCCGCCACATGCCCGTAAGAGGCCAACGCTAACATACCTGGTTATCCGCGCGATACCCAGCGTGCTTACACTCACACCCTTCTTCCAATTGCGACCAGATTACTCCGGTCTCTCGATTGGTTACGAGTTCGAGGTCGCTTGCGCGGTCCTCTCCCTTACGAAGCGGTGAAACGGTGTAAACCGAATCTATCGCGGACCACGGCATCCTTTGCCCGGCTGTTCACCCAGGATCGGGTAGCCGATGGTCGTTTCAAGAGCAGTCGCCGTAAGGTCCGTAACCACCCCCGCTCTATAGGAAACAGTATTGCTTCCAGACTCCTCCGACTGTTAGTGCACAATCGATTGGCTTACGCCGCACGGTGCGCAGACCGTCCAGGATCTCCAGAAGGTTGACTCCTAGGGGAAACTAGCCCTAAGGCCAGAGTCCTGCCCGGGCTTGTAATTCATGCGTGGAGGCCGCCGAATGGGTGTTGACCCGTGAGGGTGACCAACCCTGAACAGAGTGGGTCTTCGTCACATCAGTGTTTTTCAACCTCTTTAAAATCGCGACCCTGGGTTGGTATGCACTCTTACGCGACTCCCTCCCCCCCCCCTTCTCTTTTCCCCTTTGTCTTTCTCCTTCACATCTGTAAGCATCCAATAAAAAAAGTTTTTGTAAAAACAATGCAAATATTTTAAATTGATTTCACGGTATACTTAGATGTATTATTTTATTTATCATTAGGCAGTATGTAATTATCTTAGTGCGGACGTCTGGTGCGATACAGTTAGGTTGGGTTTAATTAATTTGTATCTGTTACTATGCTTTTTGAGAAATAAACTTTTTTTCACATTCGAAGCTGTACCTTACTGTTTTGATCTTAGACCAACATAAAGTTTTGTAAAAGCAACAAACACATAATTAATTTGTTTCTCTTCCGAAGATACTGCAATATTTTCGTTTTAATTTTCAAACAGTGTCATGAGACCCGAATAATTTTTAATATATCAGTTAATTTTATAGATTACAATATTATTATTTTACCAATATACTTCCGGACGATATGGAGAGATTTGTTTATATAGTGGGCGCCAGCCCGGAAGGAGAAGAAGATTTATTTCGGATCTATGAACAAGTGCCAGAGTCCTTCCACCGTTTAGAATTCTTCTGGGGCAGGGGTACGTAGGCTGCGTCGGGATTTGCGTCGGTTCGCTCAGTCCATCTCAGGCACGGGGGTATTTAGAATCCCTTAGTGACCCAGTCTACGGTAAGATGACCATCCCTATGGGATGAACGGCCTTTTATGGATATTGAATTGCTAAATTACTTGAACCATTTCCCTTACTAAATAATATATTATTATTCTCGTTCGAACGCCCTCTAGCGGTGGCGCGGCGAGTTACTTAGCAAAAATTGATATCATTTTGCTCAACCTGCATTGTGCTACTAATGCCCGCGTTTCGCCGCTAGATGGCGCGGACGCGACGGCGGATTCGGTTAATTTAAATTAAATCTTGCTGGAATATGCGCAAAATTAACTTGTAACATAAATAAGTGTGCTTTATTTTCCTTAATAAAGAATTCTGAATTTAATGAATTTTCCCAAATAATACTGGAAACTGATTTTAATATTTTATAAATATATCTCAACCAATCCTTTCCTTTTATGGTTTTTTTAGTCTATTTTATTTATATGAAATAAACGAAAATGAAATATATGATATATGACGATATTAAAAATGAAATTATTCTGATATTGAGATGATTATGAGTAAAATAAAAGATACTTTTCCGACCCAAATTTACTATTTATTTTTCTATAACCTGTTGCGAAGACATTTCCCGAAACTATATGCGTGATATTGAATATTTATATTATTTATTAAACTTAATTTTAATCCGTCGATCGTCGAAGGCCTTGCGAGATTTTACGAGCGTACGTTACAATTATTACATTTTACCCGTGTTTCGATGAGCATTATTCGTAACTGGTTTTTCCTATTTTTGCCCTACAATGATTTGGCAATTTTAGTGTCGGGTACGCTGCACTTTCAACTATCGTAAACGACGGTAGTCTTTTGCTCTATCATTTTCCCTGATATTTAAATTTGGAAATATTACGTATTCCCTGACGATGACTTGCATTTATATTTATCTATAATTTGGTATTTTACTTCATAAGCTATTTTATTAATTTATCTGATTTTTTAATTGCCTCGGGAAGAACTCAATGCCACTCTGATTTCGCCACGTTTTTAATCCCAAGATTGTCTAACGTGGATTTTAATTATATTTATATATTTTTACAGCCTACATTTTAAGTAGAGATCGCCGAAATGATTTTAGATTTATTGGCGGTGTCTATCGTTGATCCTATATTAGAAACTACGGATTCCTATATTCAGAAAAACGGGTTAGCACGTATATGTCGTGCAAGACGGGTCTGAAGGACTAAAAGTATTGCACGATTGTGGTATTGCAAGTTAGAATAAAAGAAATTGAATTTTACTTTAAAAAAACCGAAAATGAGAATATAATCTACTTGCCCCAAATAGGATGTGGAGATCACGCTGGAATGCTTTGCCTGCGCCGCACTTGATTCTAGTTATAATTTCTAAAGATGACTTTGACTTTTATATTTTATTCGTAGATGTAGGTAGGCCACTTCGAAGTCGTGAAATGAGCTCCGGCGGCCGGTAATCGCCGCGAGGCAAAAAACCGACCGCCGCGCTGAAACGACGACCTTGTCAGGCAAGTGCTTCGGGCCAAAAAAAAAACTACTCTCACTAGCGATTCTCTACACCCGTGTTCCACCTAATCGCTAGTGATGCCTATTGTGCGATAAAATTCGCTTGTATCCTATATTATTGTTATTTTATTTTTGTTAACTAATTTTTGTCAATAGTTGTTTATTATATTGACTGTTAAACCCGTAATGGTTTTATGACCATTACATGCCGGAAAAGATGTTCAGTCTTCGCCCACGAAGACCTTAAACACCAAAGACTAAACGAACTACTATAAGAATCTACCACCTAAAGCGTAGCCATCGCTACGGTTCTTTAGTTGCCGTGCTACGCTTGCTACGACATAAAAATTTCTAAAAGTTTTATTATATTTTGTCTTGACAGTTTAAAGTACATTATTATTAAGAGATAACCCCTGCTTCTAGTCTCCTATTATTTAAAGACATTATATTTTATAATAAATTTTCCGAAGTTGGAAATTTTTGAGGTTTTCCGATTTTCTACTAAGTTATTAAAAGAAAGCTATTTATCCAAGTTAGAAAAAATGCTCTGCGAAACACGTCCTTTATAACCTTACATTTTACAATTTTGATACAGTGAATACAGTGGCCTGTGTCGTCTATTCCGCTCCGTCCAGGGTCTTGTCATTGTCTGCCGTTTTGCCGTATTTCCTTTTATGAATTTTTCCTTCATTTGTGTTTGTATTAGCCCATATGATGCTCAATTGTCGTCTTTGCCTCGTTACGTCCGGAACTCGTCACCTTGGTAAGAGATGTAGAGAAGAAAGTCATATTAGTAGAGGTTCGCTCCCAAAGCTTTTTGCTTCGGAGGTTGAACACGAAAATGTCAATTTATACATGTAAATCTGGACACATCATCAGATGCTTTTATAAAGTCTATCGAAGTGTAGATGTACTGTTTCAAAAAATGTTTAAAATTTTGTCCAATTTCTAACTTCTTTATCCCGTTTTTCCCATTTTTGCCCCTCACTGCACAAATGCACTTTTTTAAAAGTTGCTACACTGAATTGAAGATCAATGCACTGTCGATTGGTATATTAGTCTCTATCTAAACAATGCAGTCCGCATTTTCTCTCACAATCTTGGGGAAATTGTCTCGTTCACGCGCTTGTCCGTTTTGCTTTACTGGTCGGTCCACGATACCGTCCCTGGTAATACTGCAGGTCGCATGTTGCCGGTGCTGACGTCATAGGTAGTTTCGTCTATTTACGTGCCTCCTGGCCTTCCTGTTGCGGTGAAAAAGGAAATAGTTCGACTTTTTACCTTAGGTTTCTGCGTGGTCTGGAGTCGGATAAGCGTGATTGGATCTTATTTACTTCGGTCGATCCTCGGTATCTTCCTTTGCTATTTGTATGGGTGTGCTGCGCTTTCGAGGAGTCGTGAGCCATTGCTGCTGATCTCTGTCGTCCGCGTCGTGGCTCTTCCAGCTGCCATATAGCGTTTCCATTTTGTCCTTTTATTATCGGCGTCCTCTTTCTCGTCGCTCTGTCTCTTTCTGGAATGTATAATTTTCTTTGCTGCATCATATGGTCTCTTATTTTTTACTAGGATTGCGGTTGGCTGGCAATTCATTAGGAAGGGTTTGACAGGAAGGGCATATTCTCGTATACAACTTTATTTTTATTTCAAAAATTTTTGACGGAACCAAAAGAGACGTGCTTCTGCGTTTTCTTTACAAATTACAGAAATTTTTAAACTACTACATCTATTCTTACTATTTAATAAAAAAAACATTTTTATTTTACTTTTTTTTTTTTTTTAAACAAAAATTCTCTCACATTGCTTTTCAAATAAGCTTCCAGTAACTAAATTTAAGACTATATTTTATTAGGTGTTCGTATGGATACACCTTCCGATTTTTCAGATTTTCTTCTTCAAACAAGTGTTGAGGTTTTTCGTATTTCAATATTTAAGTAAAAAGAAAACTAAACATTTTGATAACGCTCCACTTCTTGTGAGAGCTTATCTTAATTACTACAAAATCAAATGTTACAAAGTAAATTATGTCTCAACGTCGATCTTTATTCATATGTGTGGCTGGCTTAATAAATTATGGGCAGATTTCTAGCGTGATATCTTTTTAAGAGTATGGAAAAATTGAAGAGTGTATATTTATATGAAATTTATGTGTTGTGAGACGTGGACAGTATCTCGCAATTTTATATTTAATTTATTAAAAAATTATTTATATAATTTACACCAAGTATTTTTGTTAATAGTATGTCATGGTGAGGGTTCCAATGACATTGATAATTTTTCATATAATAGATTGTTCACCGTCTCAGTGGTATTGGTCTCCCCGAGGGAAATATAAGATATATATATATATATGAGATTTCCCTTTTAAAAATATTTATAAGTTTTGTTGTATAGAAATGAACTATATATTGGTGACCAGTCTCTGTTGAAACAATAATAGACGTCGATCCACATAATTTTAATTCATGCGGAAGCGTGGACACTATAGTCTTTAATTTAATAGAAAAATATGGGAAATCTTTAGATTTTTTTTTAAAAAAAAATTTTATGATACTATATATGGTGACTGTTCTGCGATCTACAGCGCATATTAACTACGTAATTTACTCTAGTAGTAGTAAGTTAATAGTAAATCTTATATACCTTGTTCGGCAAGAATTTATTTAACTTATCAGGTTTTTAAGCCTTCCGAATTTAATGTTTGTGTTGAACATATATTTTACTGAGATGTTATTATTGTTGTCTTGAGTGTGAATGATAGAATTTTCAATATTTAGCTTAAGTTTTTCTCTTTCGTGATCTGTTCATTCTCTTTTCTTACCTCCCCATACTAGATCTTCCTGACATACAACCTTTCATACCAAAACTGACTGCTTTGTATTTATTATTTTTACCAATTCTTGACAGTACAAAATGATTCTTCTCTACAGTATTGTACACTTCATCAGAAATTACGTGTTCAGCTAAGATTAATTCGCTACTAACTATGAGCGTTTATGGACAAACTAATTTTGAGCAGCGTTTCAGCGGGACATAACGGAAAATCTATAAGTCTTTTTTGAAGAAAAAAGACAATAAAAACAATTCATGGTATGGAAAAATATTCCATGTCCTGATAAATTCAGGATCGGACGAGATCTTTCTGTAGCTATATGTTGTAATATACAATGGTTTTTTTTATCGTGAGCCTTCTAGTCGCTAATTAGAAATGTCAGCAGTTTTTGCCATGTAATTACATAATAGTAGAAATAAATAATAATAGTAGAGTTTATTCATAAATGAATTTAGGACCTGTCCGTGAACAATTTTAATTTGAACGCGAACGGCTTAACGTCCGGTATACTCTATTTAATATATAATAATATAAAATAATTTGTATCCTTCAGAGCTGATCAAAGTAAATTTTAATTCTACATGTCAGGTGATGTTTACAATAGACGGGTATAAAGCACCCAGGTGTTTTTACTCCATGAGCAGGGTTAGATCACCGAACCCTTCAGTTTTTGCTTATATGCAAATATATAGTATAGAATGATAGGTATAGAAGTATCTCAATCCTTAGACTTATCCGCATGGCTCTTTTTTTTTTACTATTTATATGTTAAATATATACATATATATGATATTTTATATAAATATATTTTGACGCGAAACTTGGTACTATTCTTTCTCCCTATTTTTTTTTTAGACAATCCGGGTTCTTAGCCGGATAAGATGTTAAGAAAAAAAAATTTTTTTTTTTTTTATTAAAAAAATTTTTTTTTTAATGATGTTATCTATTGTATGTGAAATTATATATTTATTTATTTTACTTATTGAAAATTTAGTGTTGTATGTGTTTTTATTTTTATCATGCTACGCCCTTATGTGTCTGTTACTTTTTCTTTATGTGTGATTATTATTTTTTTTTAGCCTTGAATACTTGTATCGAATACTTATATACTTTATGTGTTACATTTATTTACTTAATATTTTGTATTTTTGCTCTGTTTTTATATTTTTTCTTTTACTTTTCACTTGCAACTATCTCACGGTGTACCCAATATAGTCGTTGCTTTTTGTGATTTTGCATATTCCGGATTACATGTGGATATTATGCGAATGTTATTTGCAATGTGAAATGTTCTGCGTATTTTTTTGTGTGACCCTAATTTTTACACCGGTCTTTTATGTGGTACGTCCCACGATTTTTGCCGTGTTCGTCAACCAATATATAGGCTATGGGGGACTTTTTCGCGATGATTTTGCATTTTGAATATCTGGGCGCTAGTTTGTTTGAGAAAAACTCTGCTTTTCGCGATTGCATGTGATTTTTCGCCCATACGAAATCACCGACTGAGAATTCGACGTGCTTTCTCCTCAGGTTATATTTTGAGGCGTTATTTTTGAAAGCTTCCATGAGTCTTTCCCGCACGACGTCATATGCGTCCGCGAGCGTCTCGAGTCCTTTTGCGAATTCCTGTGGACTGTCTATTGCTATTTTGGATTTTTCTTCTGGAATGAAACTAAACATTTGTTTTCCTGGGTGCCATTTTGCGATTGCTTCCCGATATGCTCAATGTGTCAACCACTTACCAAATTTATGTGTGTAAGTGTTTTGAGAAGAAAAAAAAAGAAATTAAATTCAAATCTTGTTATAGTTGAACAGTGTGAAGTCGTGTGTTAGATGCAATTTAAAAATTTCAAGTGTGTAAGGTGAATGCTGAAAATTATTAGTACATATTTAAGTGTTAAAGCTAGACGATGATTCCCATGAAAGAAATACAAGTTAAAGAGAAAAAAAAAACAAAATTAAAATTTATTAAAAAGAAAAAATTTTTTTTTTTTTTTTGAACCACCCTGTACATCAGGGTATATTTCTAAGTGTTGATTCTAAGTTATTATATGTTATTTAAATTTGCATGAGGTTAAGTAAGTTTTAAATTTTACTGCGTGTATTATTTTTTTGACACCCTGTATTCGTGTGCACCTCTAAGTGTAGTTCCTTGTTACCATAATTTAATATTATTATTTTTCAAGATTTGTTTGTTTCGTTTTCCTAAAGTTTATTCCTTTCTTTACGTTTTTGTTTGCAGTGTTTTGTTTCTCATTCATTTACTTATTTTGTCACTATCAGATATATTAAACTTCCTGTAATCGTAATTTTCCTAAGTGCCTAAAGCCCATGTACTGTTCGACGCACACAGTAGTGTTCGTACGTATTTCTAGTTTTCACATTTGTTAGAGTTCCTTATGGTTCACTTGCGACGCTAGGTATTCCGTGTCAATGTATAAGTGCTTGCAATTTTATATAAGAACAGAGAAATTTTTGCTATTATTATAGTTGACGCAATGTTTATTTTTCGTTTATAAAAGCTAAAACTGAATCATTTATTAGAGATGTTATATGAAAATTGTATTTATAAATGTTTTATGAAAATTTTATTAAAATTTTAAAGTGTTTTTAAGGGCGTGCCGGTGTGTAAACGTGTACGTGTGTGTTGTGTTTATTTTATATTTTAAAAAAATTAATTAGTACCAAGTTCGTTGCCTGTATAAAAATAATAATAAATATTTAATAATAGTTTCGCAACAGTAATATATTAATATTTTGAAAAGTTGCGATCTATAAGAAAGAAAGGGTGGGAGGGCGGGAAATATTGTTGTAGTAAAAATAGTTGATATGAAAAAAAAATTAAATAATAAATTGTATGTATTAGTTTGAAAAAAAATTTTGTTTGACAGTTATGGAAAGAAAATTTTGCACCGCGTTGGGCCCAATTTGTAGGCGACCAGCGTGATCGCTTTAAATCAAAAGATAAATTATTTTGAAAAAAATTGTTTGTAAAAAAATTATTATGAAAAGATCTATAAGCCCCAAGTTGGAAGCCAATTTTGTCATGCGTCCAACTTGGTCATTTAGTCAAACAGAAGATAAAATTGTTTTGAAAAAGAATACTGTTTGGAATGTTTGAAAAAAAATTAGCCCCCGTTGGCTCGCCAATTTGTTTGAAAGTTTGAAAAGAAAATAGACCCACTTTGGGCGCCAATTTGTCATGAGACCCGAATAATTTTTAATATATCAGTTAATTTTATAGATTACAATATTATTATTTTACCAATATACTTCCGGACGATATGGAGAGATTTGTTTATATAGTGGGCGCCAGCCCGGAAGGAGAAGAAGATTTATTTCGGATCTATGAACAAGTGCCAGAGTCCTTCCACCGTTTAGAATTCTTCTGGGGCAGGGGTACGTAGGCTGCGTCGGGATTTGCGTCGGTTCGCTCAGTCCATCTCAGGCACGGGGGTATTTAGAATCCCTTAGTGACCCAGTCTACGGTAAGATGACCATCCCTATGGGATGAACGGCCTTTTATGGATATTGAATTGCTAAATTACTTGAACCATTTCCCTTACTAAATAATATATTATTATTCTCGTTCGAACGCCCTCTAGCGGTGGCGCGGCGAGTTACTTAGCAAAAATTGATATCATTTTGCTCAACCTGCATTGTGCTACTAATGCCCGCGTTTCGCCGCTAGATGGCGCGGACGCGACGGCGGATTCGGTTAATTTAAATTAAATCTTGCTGGAATATGCGCAAAATTAACTTGTAACATAAATAAGGGTGCTTTATTTTCCTTAATAAAGAATTCTGAATTTAATGAATTTTCCCAAATAATACTGGAAACTGATTTTAATATTTTATAAATATATCTCAACCAATCCTTTCCTTTTATGGTTTTTTTAGTCTATTTTATTTATATGAAATAAACGAAAATGAAATATATGATATATGACGATATTAAAAATGAAATTATTCTGATATTGAGATGATTATGAGTAAAATAAAAGATACTTTTCCGACCCAAATTTACTATTTATTTTTCTATAACCTGTTGCGAAGACATTTCCCGAAACTATATGCGTGATATTGAATATTTATATTATTTATTAAACTTAATTTTAATCCGTCGATCGTCGAAGGCCTTGCGAGATTTTACGAGCGTACGTTACAATTATTACATTTTACCCGTGTTTCGATGAGCATTATTCGTAACTGGTTTTTCCTATTTTTGCCCTACAATGATTTGGCAATTTTAGTGTCGGGTACGCTGCACTTTCAACTATCGTAAACGACGGTAGTCTTTTGCTCTATCATTTTCCCTGATATTTAAATTTGGAAATATTACGTATTCCCTGACGATGACTTGCATTTATATTTATCTATAATTTGGTATTTTACTTCATAAGCTATTTTATTAATTTATCTGATTTTTTAATTGCCTCGGGAAGAACTCAATGCCACTCTGATTTCGCCACGTTTTTAATCCCAAGATTGTCTAACGTGGATTTTAATTATATTTATATATTTTTACAGCCTACATTTTAAGTAGAGATCGCCGAAATGATTTTAGATTTATTGGCGGTGTCTATCGTTGATCCTATATTAGAAACTACGGATTCCTATATTCAGAAAAACGGGTTAGCACGTATATGTCGTGCAAGACGGGTCTGAAGGACTAAAAGTATTGCACGATTGTGGTATTGCAAGTTAGAATAAAAGAAATTGAATTTTACTTTAAAAAAACCGAAAATGAGAATATAATCTACTTGCCCCAAATAGGATGTGGAGATCACGCTGGAATGCTTTGCCTGCGCCGCACTTGATTCTAGTTATAATTTCTAAAGATGACTTTGACTTTTATATTTTATTCGTAGATGTAGGTAGGCCACTTCGAAGTCGTGAAATGAGCTCCGGCGGCCGGTAATCGCCGCGAGGCAAAAAACCGACCGCCGCGCTGAAACGACGACCTTGTCAGGCAAGTGCTTCGGGCCAAAAAAAAAACTACTCTCACTAGCGATTCTCTACACCCGTGTTCCACCTAATCGCTAGTGATGCCTATTGTGCGATAAAATTCGCTTGTATCCTATATTATTGTTATTTTATTTTTGTTAACTAATTTTTGTCAATAGTTGTTTATTATATTGACTGTTAAACCCGTAATGGTTTTATGACCATTACAACAGCCTGCGAACCCCTGGGGTCTCTTCGCGAACCCTCCACCCCCCCCCCCCCCCCCATTAAGGGGTCGCGACCGACTGCTTTAAAATTACTGTCCTATATAATCAATGCTTAATGATTCGAAGAGACGGTGTTCCGTATCAAGGACTCTATCCCCCATCGTAGCATCAACTTGACCGGGCATCGTAGCGTCCTGAGATCGAAATTATCCTTATTGCCGACGCCGTTCGATTTCTGTATCCCTTTCAATCTACTGGTATTCGTCGCCGGGCGGGTGGCATTTCAGAAGTGGCTACCATTTCGTTGCCCGCCTCCTATTGATCGTACGCGCTATGAAAGGGATTGCGGACAAAAGACAAGAAGCGCCCGACGACGGTTTATCTGCGGCTCGCTTATTTCATTCTGCGGCATTTACGGCACCGCGCCGCCGGACTGACTCCATCTCGGGGTATTGTAAACCCTAAAAGTGTGCGCTGTTTATTGTTTTGCGAATTGGAAGGCTTATGAAAGATGTTTGAAATTTGGGTGTGGATGGAAATTACAGATCCATAACGTGAAATGAGCCTTATAATAGTTAGTTTAGTTTGTCTGGACTTTTTTCTCGCACTTGGCCTCTTGATTGGGTCGTTGTCCTCTGCATAGAGGGCTGTCTTTCACACACACCTATGGTAAACAGATGTTTGTTTAAGGGACAGTGGCCTGTCATAGTACCTATGACTTTACGGATTTTGTCCCTTTTTAATCTGGTGAGGTTGCGGACAAGTTTTTTAGACGCTTCTGGAACCACGTTCTTTGTTTGCCTGCATCCTGAGTTTTTTTCCATTCTGTAAGGTGGGTTTCATCGGTGTTCCTGCGTAGCCATGTTTTTATTTGGGCCTGGGGTATGGGCATCAAGGGTTCCGGTCCATATACCATTTTCTTTGATCCCCTTCTGGCCAGTTCGTCTGCCGCTTCGTTGCCCAGTGAGTCGCTGTACCCTTTAATCCATTGCAGGGTCACTTTATTTGAACCTGCAATGGATTGAAGCGCATTGTGGCATTCCAGTACAAGGACAGAGGTTATAGTATTTTTTGCTAGCACTTGTAGCACGGAGGCACTGTCGGAGACAAATATCAAACTTAGGTCCCCGACATCTTTGGCTGCAACTGCCTGTGCTGTTCTGGTGATTCTAATGCTTCTGCTTGGAAGATCGTATTTAAGTTGCCTAGGGTAGTTGATATTGTGATGTTTAGATCATTTGAGAAGACGCCGGCTCCGGTACCTTGAGTGGTTTTGGAGCCATCTGTGTATATCCTTACTTCATTTGTACCAGAGTGATCTGCTGAGAGAGCCCTATAATATCAATATGTAAGTTCTTCAGCAACTTACCTTAGCGTATCTAACCTAAATTTGATGTCACCCTATTCAATAATATATTATCTGAAAGTACGTGTTTAAAAAATTATACGGCCTTATTTTTAAACGATCGTTTTTGTAAAGTAGGATATTTTCTAAAATGTACGATACTATGGGAAATACGGCATTTTTTTGCAAATATGATTTTTTCTCCAAATACAATTGTCCTGAAAAGTATATTATAATTTAAAAATACAACATTTCTTATTTGTACCTTCGCCATTTCTGAAAGTCTATAATTATGACACACTTGTTTAAACGCGTATTTTCTGAAAGTACAATGTTTTTGAAATATGCGATATTTTATGTAAGAAACAAGCTTATTTTTCAATAGTAGGATAAAATCTAAAATATACGATATGGTTAGGAAGTACGATATTTATTTAAGGATATATTTTCTGAAGATACACATTTGAAAGTACAATATTACGGTAGTTTTAAAGTAAATTATTTTATGTAAGTAAGATAAATTTCAAACGTTCGGCGTCGTCATAACTCTCTGGAGTGGCGAACCCGCCGCTCCACAGAGTTATGACGACATCATGCCATTCTGTCCCCATGCAGTGAACGTAATGTCAATGGACTAAAGGATAATAAATGATTATTGATTAGAAGAAACTTTGCGATATGTCGACGAGTCCAGAACTTGACCGGACATTGCAACGCCTTGAGATCGAATTTATCCTTATTGCCGACACCATTTCAATCTACCGGTATTAGTCGCCAGAGTGGGTGCCCCTTCAGAAGTGGCTACCATTTCGTCGCCCGCCTCCTATTGATCGTACGCGCCATGAAAGGGACTGCGGACAAAAGACAAGAAGCGCCCGGCGGTTTATCTACGGCTCGCTTATTTCATTCTGCGGCATTTACGGCACCGCGCCGCCGGACTTACTCCATCTCGGGGTATTGTAAGCCTTAAAAGTGTACGCTGTTTATTGTTTTATAAATTGGAAAACTTACGAAAGATGTTTGAAAGTTGAGGGGGTGGTAATTAGAGATCGGGAACGTAAAATGAACCCTATAATACCAATATATATATATATTTCAGCAACTTAGGTTAGCTTATCTATATTAAAGGCGTTAACTTTGACGTAATTGAAATTGTAGTAAAACATGACCACCCTAATTCAAAAGTATGATATTTTGAGAAAGTACAATATTTTAGAAAACTGCGATATTTACCAATAGAGCGACGTTTCTAAAATTCGATATTTCCTGATAAATAAAAACTTTTGAAAAGTACGATATATTTAAATAGTATGAGAGTTTCTGATTGTGCGAGTCTTTTTAAAGAACGATATGGTTTTAATGTAGGCATTGTCTGAATAATACGCTTTACCGCGCGCGATATTGCTCCCGCGCGAAGTTGAGTCAGATATAAACGTCACACCACTTTTACTAACGAACGTCTATGTAGACGCAAGCGGGCTTGAACATGTTTACTCGCTCAACAGTCTGAAATAAACTATCCGCTAAAGAACTACTCAGTGATTTTCTGCGTCACGCCCCTGTTTATTGTTTGGCGAGTTGAAAAACGTATGAAAGATATTCGAGAGTTGAGGGTGTGGGAATTAGAAACCCGCAAAGTAAAATAAGCCCTATAATACGAAATGATAATACCACTTTTGCAAATTAGGTTAGCCTATTTTAATTAAATTTATTAACTTCGACGTAGTGAACGAGCAAGGCACCCTTATTCGTAAGTATGAAATGTTCTGAAAGTAGGATACTTTTTTAAAAATACTATATTTTCCAAAAAAAAAATGGAATTTGGTCATTTAATGTTGCGTATATGCCAAATTTCAGCTCAATCGGATGAAGCGTCTCGGCGATATCGTCGGAGAATACACACAGACACACAGTAGTGCGTCCACAATACTTTCTAAATAGGAAAGTAAAAGGTGGTCAGATTTTAACCACAATATTTTCGACTCTTACCATGACCAAATGATGCCTATATGGCAAATTTCATTTAATCGGATAAAGCTTTTAGGCGCTATCGTGGAGGAATACACACACACGCAGACTTACATAACAGTCTGGAAATGATCAAATTGTATATATCCGTCTTCATCTCGACAGGCAAGACGACTTCCCGTCGAAAGCCGCAGATATTCAACGTTTGAGAAATTTGTCAAATCCCAACCACGTAACAGCAACCAAAGGCGTTGTCGTCAATAACCAGAAATCATTGTAGTCAAGTATTGACATTCGTATAGCTATCATAATTGCCTAACTTGTAAAAAAGTTGCAAGCTCAAAAACCACATTGACGTACAATTAAAAGTTCTATATTTTTGAAAATATTTTCTAATTTTATTGTATATTTAATCTATATATATATATATATATATATATATATATATATATATATATATATATATATATATATATATATATATATATATATATATATATATATATATATATATATATATATATATATATATATATATATATATATATATATATATATATATAGGATCATGTTTTTATTTAAAATAAAATTAGTAAAAGCTACTTAAAAAGTAGCGAAGGAAATCCCAGGTTATATATATATATATATATATATATATATATAGAAATATATATATATATATATATATATATATATATATATATATATATATATATATATATATATATATATATATATATATATATATATATATATATATATATATATATATATATATATATATATATATATATATATATATATATATATATATATATATATATATATATATATATATATATATATATATATATATCCATTTCGGTTAAAGGTAATCTTTCCAACAAATAGGAAAGAGCTGACTGCTTCCTTTCATTGATATGAGGGCATGTCACGCTTTTAGTTTTAAGTTTTCAGCTGAATATTGATCGCAGCTTCTTTATATCGCACCTTTAGAAAATAAAAAAACGAAATTCGAAATTTTAAATTCTTCCATCTGTCAAGTAGCTCGTCTTGTCTTGTTATTTCCCTTGAAATAATAGGAAATTGAGTGAGTTTACGTATAAAGAAGGATTGTAGCTTAATTTTTGAGATAATTGGATGAAGGGTGAGCGTTTACTAGTTGAAAAATGGGCCCAACTTAAACCTACTCCTCTTTCCGCAAGTGAGAGGCATTCATCATTCTCGTTAACACCTAAAGCATTCCCGAATCCGATCAAGGGAATCCTTCGTCACGATGTAAGTGGCTTTTATAATTATTTACTTTATAATCATCTTATTGATCAATTCTAAAAAGTATATATATATATATATATATATATATATATATATATATATATATATATATATATATATATATATATATATATATATATATATATATATATATATATATATATATATATATATATATATATATATATATATATATATATATATATATATATATATATATATATATATATATATATATATATATATATATATATATATATATATATATATATATATATATATATATATATATATATATATATATATATATATATATATATATATATATATATAAATATATATAATTTCTTTTTTTAAGAATTCGTTTAAAGGATGACACTTTGATGAAAAAATAAAAATAATAAAAGCCACTTACATAGCTGGAAGGTTTTCCCGGACTGGATTGGGAAATGCTTATTTTAAATGAGATGTATTCCTGGATGAGCACCACTTTCGACAGTGCAATGTAGGTTTTTTCAGTAAGGATTATTGAGCAATGCCATTTTGAGCAATGCCAAGTGGTTTCTGGTGGGGCAACTAACATTTTTTTCAGTAAGGATTAGCGTCATTCCGTTGCTCCATTTTGTGTACGATTTCTTCCTCTAAAATAAGACGCTGGAAGTCATAAATATGCAATAACTTCGGCAACTTGTTAAAATAGAATTGTTATTCGATGACGACTACTCCTTGTTAGCGTATTTTCAGATTCTCAACTACCAAGTTTGAATATTAGGTACCATCCCTAATGTCCAACGGTCTAGGTCTAGCGGAGAATATGGCGCATTACTTTCGATATTATGACGTCACCGTACGCTTACTGGTTAACGTAATTCACCCCATCCCCTCCCGCAGTACCTCGTAGGAAGAGGGAATTTCAAAGTGGCCTGAATACAAAGTCCTATACATGACGCATCACTGTTTAATCCGTGGGTGTCACCCTTTCATAGGTTCTCCTGTAGGTTAGCAATAGTGGCGTAGTACTCATAAAACATAACTATATTAGGATACGACACTGAGATAAAATAAAATAAAAAGTTTAGTGGGCGCTGCAGCAGTTTGGCCTTCGTATATCTCGTCTGCCCCCATTTGTTACATTGACCCCTAAACTTGTGAAGTAGAAACTCGGCCGTACCTTTTGCATCCCGGAAGGGACGTTACACATTATAGGGGTTGAACGCCTAATACTCGCAGAAAATGGTTTCTGAATAGTATAGTAGGTGAAACCCTGTAGTAGGTGCCTCAGTTAGCATTTTATTTATCACCGCGCCCCTCTATTTATACCACTGGTGCGTTCGCTTACTTTGTTAATATATATCTGGACGATATATCCACACTATATCTGGACGCACTGACTTCTGACATACACTAGATCAGCGATGCACAGACCGCGGCCCGCCGACACTTTGTGGGCGGCCCCCGTCCTCGAAATTATTTGAAAAATATTTTTTCAATATACATAGGTAGAAAACTGTGCACGCTCGCCGAGCGCCTCACCGCTACGACGCGACGTCTCGTTCGCACTTCGCAAACATTTTCAGTAATGAATAATGCTAATAAATGTAAGAACCGAAATCGTCTTAACAACGAAAATCTTGAAGGCATTTTGCGCTTAGCCACTACTAAAGTGACCCCTAACATACAAAAAATTGTGTCTTCTACACAATGTCATGTATCTAACTAAGAATAAAATTTATTCTTAGTTAGATATATAGAATATTCTTAGTTAGATAATAGAATAGAATACATGTTATTCCTAGTATATTATACTGTAATATGGATAACAATGATACGTATTTGTAATCTAAAATTTTCCATTCTTTAACTATTGTATTGGCACTGATATATTTTATATTATTATTATGACATTGATACACGTGAGGTTGAATGATCCAAATTTTCAAAGAAGCAGAAAATAAATAATTATTTGAAGACCATAACCATAACATTGTTTCATAGGCCCTCCGTTAGTTGGAAGAAGGTGATGCGGCCCTCAAGTAGAAAAAGTCTGTGCATCGCTGCACTAGATTGACATAGCTTATCCTATAAATATAAGCGACAGTAATGCGATGTCACCTAAAAAAACGAGAGAGGAAAAAGAGGAGTTTATGGAAGTCTTATCATCATAATTTTATGCCAAATTTTCAAGATTATAAAGTTTATCAAAGTTATAGGTACTCGGACCGACTCTCTTTATAATTTATGTAGACGATCTCTCATTAGCGGTTACTCAACTGGAAGTCATTTTATTCGTTGACGATACCAACTTTTATTTATGCCGACCCAAATAGAGATAGAGTAATGAATAAGCTGAATAAAGACCTGGTGCCATTAAATACTCGGATCGGTTAAATTCTGTCTTGTAGGGATCACCACTGTGAGGATTATTGGGGTTACCAACGTACCACTTCACCGCCGTGTAGTCCATCGAAATAATCGATGACCACGTTTACGGTGTGTGCCAATAGCGGTATCAACTGGAGGCGCGCGACAGAGGAAAACAAATAGTAGGTGTTAGGCGGATGGTTTAGTTGAGGCTGGTGAGGAAGAAAGCTTGTCCAGACCCACTAGAGTTTACACGATCTGCGTCAGTAAAATAGATGTGACATTTAATTTGACTATTATTTCGCGCGGTGGCAATACTGCATGCGGCAAATTTGAGCAATGCCAAGTGGTTTCTGGTGGGGCAACTAAAATATAACATGTGTCTACAGTCTTTCCGGTTGCAAAAAGGCCTCTACTAATAATCTAGCTATAAATATATGGGAGAATAAAGTCAGTTATATTGTTACGAATACATTTTCCGATGTCATAATAGACGTTGTTATAGTCGAAATCATAAGCCTAAGTACTACTTGACAGGCTTTCTAGTGAATGTTTTTAATGCGTCAAATATATACATTCCTTAGTGAAATAGATGCCACAATCATATATTTGCTCATTTTGACCCACACTTCCTTTATATTATTGATTTAAGGGCTCAGCGTAGAAACAGAAACGCACCAAAAGAATCCTTTATAACTTGGATTCCTTTTAGTCATTTTGTGCACTGAAAAAAAAAGACTTGAGGTCGTTAGAAGAATTTCTAGAAGAATTGAAGATCTTTAGGTTAAAATAATGGATAAACAAGGACACTTGTCCGACCAGACGTGTCACTGTGCTCGATAATGATCGGGGTAAAATGAGTTGGCGACCCTATTACGCAGGGTGGAGAAGGAAAGCAAGGAGTATGGACTGCACATGAATCGCAGCAAGACCAAACTCATGTTTGTGGACCGGGCTGGAACCATGCAACGCACCAACGAGCTGGGTGACCTTCAAGCTGTGAAAGACATTGTCTATCTGGGCTCCATGATATGCAACGCTGAAAACTGCGAAAAGGAGGTCGACCTCACGCAGAAGCCAGATGGCAAGATCGGCCATGAGCAAGCTAGAAAGGCTGTGGAAGAATCGAGGTATAAGTCAGCGGACTAAGGTCAGGCTGTTTCGAGCTCTGGTTTTCTCGATCTTTCTCTATACATCGGAGACATGGACCCTGAAGGCTCGGATATGCACCAAAATCGATGCACTGGAGATGTGGTGTTGGCGTAAAATGCTAGGAATCCCATGGACAGCACGCCGCACCAACAAATCTGTCCTGGAAGAACTCGGCATTCAAGTGAGGCTCTCCACCGTATGCATGAGAAGGGTCCTGCAGTTCTTCGGTCATGTTGCCAGGAGAAACCCAGAGAATCTGGAGAAAATGTTTTCCGGGGGTCAAGTGGAAGGAAGAAGAAGCAGAGGCAGATCATTGGTCAGATAGAACGACCTCATCAAAGAAGTTACAAAAGGGTCAATACAATCTGCGACCCACCATGCAGAAGACAGGTCGAATTGGAGGAGCCTCGTGGGCAAACTGTTGTCTGGTGACCACGATCCTCAGTAAAGAGGGAACGACGGAGAAGAAGAAAATGGTGTATGACTACTCCTGTCATTTTAAGTGTGGCAGTTAGATAAACGCTGCTTGCATCTAACTAAACTGACTACTTTTACGTTAGAAAATACGTAAAATTATTGCAACGCCGCTGTGGTGCAGTGAGATGAGTCCTGATAATAACTTTGAATGCCACCACACCATTTATTTAAGCAATTTCCTATCACATTTAAAACGGTAAAAGCCGTGTGTAGCACAATTGCGATAACGTAATATTGCCAGTTAATTTCTGTAGGTTGCTGCCGCGTCATTAATTTTTGAAATGCGTCAATTTAAGATCTGGAGACCGTAGATGAGGCCTATACTACAGTATTTTAATAATTTCGTAAATTACTGTTATTTTATTCTGTTCTAGTTGTAATTTAAGTTTCGTAATAAATCAAGTACCAACCCTTGCAGAGACATGATATGTTTAGTTGGGTGGTAAAATCTCAACAGACATTAAAATGTGCTTATATTTTAGTTATGTAGTCATAGATTTGGATAAATAATTGAATTGAAAATCTAGAAGTTTGCAGTGCGTGAATGATCCAAAACGAGAAAATCTCGAAATGAAATACCGATCGAATAAAGCGGCAGATTGAAGCAAGCCCCACATATTATTGGTACAAAGTTAATTTAATCATCAACACTGTTAAAACTTACCAATCGTTGTTATCATCGTCAGCGAGTACAGAAAGCTCGTCGACAGAGTCCACTTGTACTGCTGATTCTGTCCGTAGGCCGCTGCTGTTTTATATCTCGACCTGCCGCTTCTGCTACCCCTGATCGCCCGAACCAAAGTATCCTGGAACTCCATGATCTCTTGCGCCGCCAACCTCGTCCAGTTGTCTTTATACAAAATGTTTAGGTCCTCGGTTATAGACCAGAGTTTTTCGACAGTCTTCGATCGTATGTCCACGCCGACTATGTTCTCCGAAGCGCTGAGATTGGGCTTCGACGCAGCGACGGCCGTCTCTTCGCGCTGATGGTAGAAAGTTTCTTCCAAGGCCATGAACACGAACGCTCCGATCAGGGTGTACGCGAGGACCAGGATACAGACTCCGAGGCAGGTGAGCGCCGTGGCCGAGGAGTTGGAGGTGGAGCAACGGCAGCAGCAGCACAGAAGTGCTTCGTCGTGGCGGTTGCTCAACGGTTTGGCGTTGCGTCCGAAGCAGCACATAGATCTACGGGGAACCACTGGGCTTTCTGCGTTCTTGAAGACATACGGAGCTGAGTACGAGGCAGTCGACGGGTTAACGGCTGTTGATGGATCATGCATCTTGTGTCTGTACAACTTATTGAATAATTATCGGAACTGATTTGACTCTCCTGCTTAGTTCCTTGAAGCCCACGCGCTTGTACCTCACAGCTGATTGGTTCAGGAACAGCAGAATTTCTGTCGTCATGATATCAAATTTAACGACAGTTCGATCAACTATGGAAAATCCTCCTCATCTTCTTTGTACCTGCGAAAAATATATATAATACAATTAAATTTCGTTGTATTAGAATATCTTAAAAAGATACTAATAATAACTGACAGAACAATCGTGGAGAATAGACAGTATAGTTATTGGTCAATAAAAAATTCAAAATTACTATACCATAGATGCCAACCATGACTAGGCCAAGAAAGATAAAATTATGGAATATCTCAATATAGAGAATGAGATTGCTGAGATGTGGAAAAGCCATATCGCATATATAGTAGGTACTATTGTTATATATATATATATATATATATATATATATATATATATATATATATATATATATATATATATATATATATATATATATATATATATATATATATATATATATATATATATATATATATATATATATATATATATATATATATATATATATATATATATATATATATATATATATATATATATATATATATATATATATACACTACTGTGAAAAAGTCTTCGAGCAGTTACCCACAAAATAAACGAGGTGTCGTATTTTTGAAAGTAACTAAGTGTGCCCATTCCTTTTTTTTGTCGGGCTTGTTCATTCATCGGAGGAGTCATAAAAATTTATTAGACATTTCTGCAACCTACCTGGGTTGGGAAACAATTAGAAGAGTGGAAAATGGTTAAATTTCACAAAATGCCGTTCTCGTCTTTACCTGAAAGAGGGGTTGTATTTAATACTAATATTTGAGCACGTCGCAAAACGGTTATTGTGAATTGGTTTTTGATTCTCTCTGCGAATATTAAAAAAATATATAATTCGAAATACAGTCGTTTAGCACTGCCGCGGAAAATTGTTTATATTGCTGTTGACCTGTGAACTATTTTAATATATTTTATTAAAATGAATAAAATTAGTGCAATGGATCGACAAAAAAATATTAGTCACCTTAAAGAAGGACATTCAGTGCGAAAAATCCAACAACTGTACTGCTTTAGTAATTCATGTACCCGTCTGAATACAGTCTCTCGTGAATTTTGACCAAGGGTCCAACCCCATTGACTGAAAAATACCCCTAAACCATAACACAACCTCCCCCGTGCTTAACTGTTGCAGCAAAACACTTGTCTTTATATTGTTCTCCGTGGCATCTGCGGACGAATTGGCGGTGATTAGATCTAAAAAATTTGAATTTGGACTTGTCTGTCCATCGGACTCTTTTCCACTGCCCATGGTCCAAGTTTTATGTTCTTGGGCAAATTTTAATCGTCCCTGACGATTATTCTTACGAAGTAATGGTTTCCGCTTGGTCACACACCCTCGAAGATTATTTTTCAGCAGGACTTTTCGAACCGCCGATGGGGTCGCCAAAACGCCGCAAGACTCATTAAGATCCTGGGCCAGATCACGGCTTGAGTTTTTTTTGACTTCAACGATGAGACCACTTTATAGTGCTCTGATTATTCATCAATCTTTTTAGGTTTTCCACTCCTCGGACAGTCTTCGATTTAACCGGTATTTTTGAATTTTTTGATCACATTATAGATTCCACAAACAGATTTTCCAGTCATTTGTTGAAATTTTCGCACTGAATGTTCTTCTTTATGGTGAATAATATTTTTTTGTCGATCCGTTGCAATAATTTTATTCATTTTAATAAAATATATTAAAAGAGTTTACAGGTCAACAGCAATATAAACAATTTTCCGTGGCAGGGTTAAACGACGGTATTTCGAATTATATATTTTTTTAATATTCGAAGAGAGAATCAAAAACTATTTCACAATAACCGTTTTGCGACGTACTCAATAAGCAACTACTCAAAAAGAACATTAGTATTAAATACAACCCCTTTTTCAAGTAAAGACGAGAACGGCATTTTGTGAAAATTTAACCATTGTCCACTCTTCTAATTGTTTCCCAACCCAGGTAGGTTGCAGAAATGTCTAATAAAGTTTTATGACTCCTCCGATGAATGAACAAGCCCGACAAAAAAAAGGAATGGGCACACTTAGTTACTTTCAAAAATACGACACCTCGTTTATTTTGTGGGTAATTGTTCGAAGACTTTTTCACAGTAGTGTATATATATATATATATATATATATATATATATATATATATATATATATATATATATATATATATATATATATATATATATATATATATATATATATATATATATATATATATATATATATATATATATATATATATATATATATATATATATATATATATATATATATATATATATATATATATATATATATATATATATATATATATATATATATATATATATATATATATATATATATATATATATATATATATATATATATATATATATATATATATATATATATATATATATATATATATATATATATATATATGTTACAGTTAAAACCAGTTATTAGATATATCGCGTTTTCCCTAGTTAGAACTATTTTTTTCTTAATGCCTGTGTTAAAACTAGAATTAACTAATGCTCAAAATTGAATATGAGATAAAACTAGTTCTTACTAGACAAAACGCGTGTTTCTGAAGCGAGTTAGTTAAAACTTAAAAGCTAACTATTTAAAAGTAAATGCCACGATAGCTTGTCTTGCAATAACAAGTAGATCCTCATCCTTTTTTAGTTTTAAGGTTGTTTGATTCTTTTATACTCTATGTTAACAAATGTTCCTTAACGATATTCCTTTTTAAAAAAATTGTGGTTGTATTCTGTTGACTTGTTTAATTATTTTATATACTTTTAATTAATATTGTCACCTTGGCAATTACTTAATGTCATTGTTCCTTAAAATGTTCCTTTAGTGTAAGATTATTATTTTTAATGGGAACGTAACTCTGTGTCCTAGAGCTTTTTATTAAAAAAATATTAAATTATATCTTGTTTTCAATCCCATATTACATAGTTTCTCTAGTGCTAGTTTCAACTAAAGCTCGGAGTGATAGCTAGTTTTATTTGAAAAACAAATATATCGGTGGTAAATTCTAGTTTTGACTAGGTATTTCTAGTTTTAACAAAGGCATTTAATAAAAACTACTTCTAACTAGAAAAAACGCGTTCTATCTAAAAACAGGTTTAAACTGTAACATATATATATATATATATATATATATATATATATATATATATATATATATATATATTTATATACACTACTGTGAAAAAGTCTATATATATATATATATATATATATATATATATATATATATATATATATATATATATATATATATATATATATATATATATATATATATATATATTCTTTTTAGAATTGATCAATAAGATGATTATAAAGTAAATAATTATAAAAGCCACTTACATCGTGACGAAGGAATGAATAAATTTATAATTATTTACTTTATAATCATCTTATTGATCAATTCTAAAAAGAATATATACACAAAACTATCAAATATTTATATATATATATAATATATATATATATATATATATATATATATATATATATATATATATATATATATATATATATATATATATATATATATATATATATATATATATAATATATATATATATATATATATATATATATATATATATATATATATATATATATATATATATATATATATATATATATATATATATATATATATATATATATATATATATATATATATATATATATATATATATATATATATATATATATATATATATATATATATATATATATATATATATATATATATATATATATATATATATATATATATATATATATATATATATATATATATATATATATATATATATATATATATATATATATATATATATATATATATATATATATATATATATATATATATATATATATATATATATATATATATATATATATATGTATATATATTACCATTGGTATTAGATTCCTCACCTCTATAATATGATATAGCAATTTTTCTGAAGCGGCGAAATACATATGGCGCTGATAGCATTGACGGTCAATTTAATAGCAACTTATTTCTCCATGTATAATAATAATAATAATGAATGTTTTTTTTAATAAAGAACTGATTAATTACAGAAACCAAATTACTCAACCAATGATAACAATATCTTTATTTAATGATTTACTAAGCATTTTTTATTAGCGAATTCCACCATATAAAATAATACGGAGAGATATAATTCAAATTCAAATTCAAAATTCTTTAATAAATCAATAAAATTTCAAATGTTTTACTTGCAAAGCCATCCTATACTAGGCCTCGCCTGTACTAAGATAGGGTTAATGTAAAAGAGTGTAGGATGATTTACGTAAAGCGGTATTTTTTCTTTATATACATAACATGTAATAAATAAATGTAATATAATAACTGTAAGAAGATAGATATGTATACATATAATAGTACGTAATAATATGATATTTAAGAATATACATAGATATACACACACATACATACATACTGTATAAATAAATATTAAATAATACTATATACATTTTTATATATTAGTCTAGCTTAATAATAAAGTGCGTAATTATTAAGCATAGAAACCTTGTTTTATTAAGCATAGAATTATTTAGTATGGAAACTAAGTTTGTCGAGGTATATGAAGAAAACCCATGCTTGTGGAAGTCAGATTCAGTGAAATATAAAAACAGGGTGATGCGACAGAGTGCACTAATAAACATTACAAATGACCTTCGTGATTGTACTTTCTGACACTGGTCGTACTTTTTCCAGTAAATAATCGAAATTAATCTGGTCTCATTCTAAATAAATTGTGGTATGATCTTTAGAATTCCTTTCTTAATTCTCGGCCCAAAGTATTTGAAGCTCCAAAATGTCTACTTATCCATTTCCTTATCCACACGGTTCTTGTATGCTTTTTCTTCTTTATTTTGCTTTTTATCAAACATCGCGCTATAATGAGCGCTAAAATTGCACCAACACACGCCACATCTTCGTCTATAGACTCCAATTTTACAACTGTCGAGTCACAGAAACACAGACGATCTCGAACGTGATGTGGAATAGTGTAAACTCTTTGACGAACGCTTCACGACATCGAGTTTTCTCGTTCGAGAAGGCGGCATGCTCTTCATGCGTGAAAGCTCGTATCGTGTCAACCGAGCTTAAGGGCATAGCTCCTCTCCTTTGCGTAAAGCAACCTTTTCTGACGTGAAAAGCGCCGTAATGAAATTGGTTGCAGGACAAGATTATGTAAATTCGACGACAAATTATAACGATAAATATCCATATGTATCCCACCCCCGCAAACAATATTAAAATTTATACTTGCAAATTTCGGGATGCAAACACTTTCACCCTACAAACACTTAACATTGTTTGAGACTAAAGCGATTTGCGTCGCTAACAAACGGTTTGTTTTATATTATAATTGAAACTAATGGCGCATACCATCCGAATACGCGCACTTAAAAGTTTTAGATTGTCGGCGCTTTCGAGATTTGATAAATAGTTTATTCAAAATGACTAAAGTGCATATTATAATAAATTTAATAAATAATCAATTTAATAATCAAGATTTCGACACTTATACGTAGATATCTAGCACACATCCTTTTGCGGCATTTCTATTAAATATAAAAACTATCCTACTACTATTATAAACGCGAAAGTTTGTAAGAATGTATGTATGGATGTTTGTTACTCTTTCACGCAAAAACTACTGAATGTATTTTGATGAAACTATAAAATAATATAGCTTACACATCAGAATAATACATAGGCTATAATTTATAAAGATATATAGTTTTCTGTCATCATTATCACAATTTTCCATCACCACGCGGGTGAAACCGCGGGGCGCAGCTAGTATTCATATAAAAATCGGTTGTGGCAGCCGAAGACATCCTGACAAGTATCCTAGGACCGATTTCATCTGATATAATAATTTCTTAAATAAAATCGATGAGCGCCCTCTCTCGAACGGCAGACGAACCGGATCGGGCTAACTAGAACTGTCAAATATTACCTGCGAACCCGTCACCTCAGGAAGTTTTAATGATGTTGGATCGTGCTGTCTTCTATGAGGTGAGCGCAGAAGACTCGGGATGATAAAAGATATCCAGACGGAGACATCTTTCTAAACTATGTCAGGGGCGAGTTGACTAACACTCGCCGTAAGGCGCTGGTATTTGACGGGCGAATGGCGTAACTAGACACTGGATTGTTTTTCGTCCTAAACCCGATTGGGCTCCGTTACACAACCGCCTCAGGCTCATTGCAACTCCCTTGAGTGGCGCGGTTCGTTTCTTGGCTAAAGGCGGGTTTGGGTCAAGCGCCAACCGATGGCGTTAGTATTTGATTCAAATGTATGGCGGAATTAATATCTTGTTAGTGTGGCTTGTATATGATATTTTCTTCTTCTTCTTATAGTGCCTCTCTTACAGGAGGTTAGCTGTCAGCTCTGTGAATTTTTCCCTGTCTTGGGGCAACCTAAATAGTTCTTCTATGCTTGAGACGTTTGTCCACTCTCGGATGTTGCAGAGCCAAGACTTTTTTCTTCTTCCAGCCCGTAGTTAGCCACATACTTCCCCATAATAATGAGCTGAAGCAGTTAGTATCGCTCATGTCTCAGCACGTGGCCATTTTCCTTGCTTTATTATGGGAAAAAGTTCGCGATCTCTACCGACAAGTTGGAGTACCCTAACATTGAGAACTTTCTGGATCCAGCTAATGCGGAGCATTCTCCGGTAGCACCACATCTCAAATGCTTCAAAACGCTTCTGGGTGTCAGCTTTCAGGGTCCAAGCTTCGCTACCATAAAATACCACAGGCCACATATAGCAATGGAGAAGTCATATTCGGAGCTTGATGTCAAGTTTCCGACCGCATATTACCTTTTCCATTTTCTTAAAGGATGCTCGGGCGATTTCAATCCGGGTACGAATTTCTTATTCGCAGTTACATTCTTCGTTTACCCACGCACCGAGGTATTTATACTGCCGGACTTGCTCTAAATCCGAACCTGACAGTTTGATTCTGGGGTTTAGGTCTTTGTTCTTTGATACGACTAAAAATTTGATCTTCGAGACATTCATGTTTAGCCCTGCATTCTGACTGCATTCATGTACTCTGTCTAATATGCGTTGTAAGTCATGTTCTGTTGAGGCTAGCAGAATGGTGTTTTCTGCGTATCTTAGGTTGTTACTAACTTTACCATGTATCTTGACACCAATCTCCAGGCCTTCTAAAGCTTCTGTTATTATGGCTTCAGAGTTTAGGTTGAAGAGTAAGGGCGACAGAATGCATCCCTGTCGAACACCACGGCAAATGTCAATTTGTTCGTTTTCTGAGTTTTGTACTTTTATAGTGACCTTTTGGTTCCAGTTCAAGTTTCTGATGATTCTGAGGTCTTTGTCATCTAAGCCGGCATTATTCAAGCGCTCCATAAGAATGTCATGTCTCATGCGATCAAAGGCCTTCTCGTAGTCTATGAAACACAAAATGACGTCAGTTTGCATGTCTTTGCATTTTTGTACTAACACATTAAGACCAAAAAGTGCCTCACGTGTACCCATACCGGAGCGGAAACCAAACTGATTCTCGCATAGTTGACGATATATTCTCATTATAGTATATGATATAATCCAACTAAAATTTTACAATGTGATTTCGGCCTAGCAAGACATCGGTGTACCAAATTTCAAGTCTCTTCATTCAATATTTCGATATTAAAACAGGACTAGTGTGTCCTGGTGGGCCAATTTCAAACACAACCTTTTAAACTCTTGCCATGACCAAATTGTACTTACATGCCAAATTTCAGCTCAATCAGTTTGAGCGTTTGGGCGCTATCGCGGAGGAATAAACACAGATACACAAACAGACCCACATACAAATTAGCATCTGGAAATGGTCAAAATTCACTCATGGGAGCATTTTTTTTACGAGTAACATTACTTTTTACAAGCTTTTATTTACCTTGCAATGTTTGTCAGTATGTTTGTTTAGATCAAATCTTGAGAACAGAATTAGAACCATTTTATGGTGAGCATGACCTGAATCTGCACCCAGGATTGACTCCCGATGAGGGGACTCCTAAACGGTCAACAGCACAGCCACTAAATTTTGTATACGCATTCAATTACGATAGCCTGTTATAAGTTTCACCATGAAATGAAATGAAATGAAATGAAAAATACCTTTATTGTACTAACAAAAAAAAAAAAATTACATGGGTAAAGAAAACTTAAATTCTATTTTAACTTAGTACAAACGGCGGGCTTATCGTTTCACGATTTCTTACAGCCAACCGGGTAATATTAAATAAAAGTATCAATACAGCTCACATACATAAACATATACACATAAATATACATATACATACATCCAAATATACATACATACATAAAAAAATATAATTTATAATATAATATATGTATATTATAATAATAAATACATAGAAACTACAGATAAATAATAATAAAAATAACTGCTTATATAAAATGATAGATATTACAAAGTTCTTATGCTTCTATCCAGTCAACAACCCAACGAAAGGGGGAAGGGGGGAGGGGATAGGGGGAGGGTTGGTTCTTAGTTGATATTTTGAGGGAGAAAATGTTTTGACATGGCTGCTGCGCCTAGGGTTGGCTACCGACGAGGGGGCTCCTAAACGGTCAACAGCGTGGACACGATATTTTGTATTCGCATTCAATTAGGATAGCCCGTTATAAGTTTTACCATGACATGGCTGCTGCACCCAGGGTTGGCTCCCTATAAGGGGACTCCTCAACGGTCAACAGCACAGAAACGAAATTTTGTTTATGCATTTAATTATGATAGCCTGTTCTAAGTTTCACCATGACATGGCTGCTGCTCCCAGGGTTAGGTCTCGACGAGGAGACTCCTCAACAATCAACAGCACAGCCACGAAATGTTATATATGCATTCAATTATGATAGCCTGTTCTAAGTTTCACCATGATATTATGGTGAAACTTAGAACAGGCTATCATGGCTATCAGGCTGCGCCCAGATTTGACTTCCGACGAGGGGACTTCTCAACGGCCAACAGAACAGACACGAATTTTCGTATACGCATTTAATTATGACAGTCCGTTCCTAGTTCCACTATGACATGGCTGCTGCATACAGGGTTGGCTCGGGACAGAGCTTTTTAATAAAAGCTTGTTTTTAAAAATACGTGTTTACTATTGACTTATTCTCCTTGTTGGTTGGTGGGCCGGGAAAGTAAAAACACTACATAACATATAATGTAGCTTTTATTTCATCCGCTGCTAGCTGTTATTACCAATCACGTGTCACCAATTTCAGTTGTTGAAAATTCTCCAGTGTTTATTTCATATTTTGACAATTTATTATTATTTATATAAGGTCCTGGCAAAATAGCTATTTTACTTTTCAAAAGGTTTGGAAGTTCTGATTTTCGGTAAGGTTGTAAAGCTTGGACTCGTGAATTATGTTTTCGGCTTTCCTGTGCCGACCGCTTGCGCCGACATCTTGGAAAAATGGCAGCCAAAATTGATTTTGCAAAATCTTTTATTCAGTATGATTTAGAATGAAATTGTCTGGTTTAATATTAAAGAGGGGAAATTTTCCAAATTTACTGTTTCAACCGTTTTTAAGAAAGATGAACAGTTTCCGACTTACAATATGGTCCGATTTACGACGAACAGTTTCCGACTTACAATTCAGTCAATATGAGCTGAGGTACTAATAAAGGCACAAAATAGTCTGGACAGTGTGAAAGCATGGCTTGATAGACATGTCCTAACTCTAAATGCCTCAAAAAGCAATTTCATTGTGTTTGGATTACGTCCTGTAGTCATCACACCTCCTCCATCATTGACAATCCACTCTAGCCACTGTAATAGGCAACCATCCTGCGCTTGTTACCATATCCAAGAAAAAACCGAAGTCAAGTATCTGGGTGTCCTAATAGACTCTAAATTGAGCTGGGATAACCAATTATTACAACTCTCTTCGAGGTCTCGGAAACTAGTTTTCGTCTTTAGAGAATTACGCAACGTCCTCTCTAAGAACTCCCTAAATATGGTTTATATGGCCCTGTGTCAGGGTTTATGGGTACACGGAATAATAGCTTGGGGAGCATGTATAAAATCTGTCTTGGATCCTCTAGTAAAAGCCCAAAAGGTTTTGTTGAGGGTAATCAATAGAAGGCCCCCACGATATGACTCCAACATGCTATTCAAAGAAAGTAATGTGTTAGATATACGCCAGCTGTTTGTGAAACAGTCACTCATGTTCTTCCATCGAACCTCAGATAAACGACTACGAAGCCAGCAACACCGAACTACAAGAGCATCTGCAGGTCTGAATTATGCCGTTCCCCGAGTTAATTCTTCATTTGCCCAAAGACAATTCAACTATATAGCACCTAAAATATTCAACCGCCTTGATGACAAAATAAAGGAAATAGAAAATACCATTTTATTAAAAAAAATTATTAAAAAATGGCTTCTTGACGACATAGGTCGTTTAAGGACAAAGAAAGAACTGCTGCAAGTCATATCTTAAAAAAAAATATATATTTCTGCATAACTTTACTATTATACTATATAATATGATATAGGATATAAAAAAAATGTACTATATTGATTTATAATGCAAAAGAATAATACTATAATACATTTAGATCGTTATATTTATATATTTGTGTATGTATGTATATGTATGTGTGTATGTGTATATGTATCTATATGAGTACCTACGTCAGTTAGGCTTCTCCACCTAAGTCAGAAAGTAAGTCGTATGCCCAGATACAGGCTATATTTAGCCTAGTTGGGTATACGCTGAGCATGGTCATGTGAATGTGGGCCGTTGTTTCTTCGCACCATTACTTGGTATGACCATTTTTATGCGTTATATAATTATGTTTGATACAAATAAAATAAAAAATAAATAAATAAAATATGGTGTCCGCTAGTCGCGAGGAGTGCGAGAGACAAATTTTTTTCTTCGGTAGTAGTTAAATGTATTTTAGCATGTGGGCCAAGGGGATGATTAGGACCCCTTTAACGCGCCCTATTAGTTCGTTGTAGAGAAAAACCAAAGTATGCGGCTTTGTTTAATAATGGTCGTTCACCGAGGAAATAAAACACAGTGATGTGTGTCAGTCGTCTCTTTATTCGGTTCTCCATCGCGCGAGTGTTTACAGCCTATAATATGCCAATCTGACTAAATATCATTCTATGCAGTGGTAACACATGCAGGCGAGAAAATATAAATTTCTATTAGGCGGGTAAATTGAATTACAATAATGTGACGTAAATTGAATTACAATAATGTGACGTAGTCTCTACAGTGTATTTAAAATGAGATAAAATATTCTGCTGCAGTATGTGCAATGTTAATCATATTTTGTGTATCATAAAAATGGTGTAACACCAAGTACGTGGGTCATCCAACTTTTGTGATTTCGTTACTTTACAGAGAGCGGAGACTATTTTTTGTAACACCATCCATAGGTTTTAATAAAAAAAAATGTTTTAAAACCGTTTTAGCCTTAAGTAAATTGAAATTATTCATAATTATCTAATTCTTTAACAAAATGGGATTTCAATAGTCTATATACGAAATTTCAATGCGATCATTGCACAGTTATTATTTTTATGATTGCTATATTAGTTTCATAGTTATAGTACTTTTTGTCGAGCGCGGCGATAGTGCAAGAAATTCCAATGAATTGCCGTGGTCTGCCATGAAATTATGCCGCTACCCGAAGGCTTAACCATGTTTGCTTTTAAGCTATATATAGAGATTTAAATATGACTAGTGCGCCGGTTGTTAGACCGATTTCCTATCGGTATAAACGCCTATAGCGCCCTTAGAACTAGTGACGTCACTCGCTTCGATTTTAATTTTGGTTCTAAGATAAGCTACTGGGGCCGATTGCGCTTCTTTCTGAAATAAAACTGAAATTAGTTCAAGCGAACGAGATAGAGCACTACGTTAGAGCAAAATATGAAACGAACGATCGTCGATTCTCCCGCTTCAAAACTACCTATCGAACTTATAGTCGTCCGAATGAGTTTGAACACATTTCGTGCTGTCTTAGATTCAGATACCTTATTTTTGGTGGTTAGTTTTAATGCAAAAAAGTGACAATTGTTCATTTCACATTCCGCTCCAGCATATTGCCCTGTCTCGTTCACATGAACTAATTTCGGATTTTACTTCACGAAGAAACGCAAACGACCCACTGTCTGTATACTGTGCTATCGCTAAGGCGAGAACTCGATTTAGCAATTAGCCAAAGTTATTTTAGACTATGCTTTGCGCTGCGCGGCGCCGACCGTTTCGAAGGGGAAATAAAATCTGGGGAGCATGTCGTACTTATTAGTAAAATTATGTCGCCGTGGAGCGCGAAGAGGTCGCCGTGGGTTGACTGGCGGGCACTCAGCAAATCGATAAGCATTAGAGGTTATATTTTAAAAGCATTTTGACACAGTAAGTGAATATTAATACGGAAATAGAGAGACGTCTTTTACAAGGAACCAATTCATAGGAAAGCATGTTTTACATTCGAGGCCTATCAACCGACCAGGAGGCTAAGCATTATGAACGCGTTAAAATTTGTTTTCGATATGAAGCCGGAAATATCTATTTCGAGCCCCTTGAGAGGATTAACACCATTTCCAGATTGAAGTATTTGTCTATCGGGTGCTACAAACCAGGCGCGGATCTACGTATTGTTTTGGTGGGGGGGCAAACAGTGGGGGTGGGACAGTGGGGATAGACAGAAGTCTATAGATAGTTAAAATAAATTATAGTGTGAATTTAAGGCATACAATATGCTGAATAGAGGTAGGTAATTAAGTAACTAAGGATTATAAAAAGGGAAAAGAAATAATGAATACACTCATACGTTTTTATGTTACTTCTAAATGAACAATGAACAAATGATACATAATAGTGCATAACACAGAATTAAATTACAAATTGCAGTTTCCGGTGTTTTTTCTTTGCAAATCTTTCAATTATATTCTCTTTGTCTACTGGAATATCAAAATGAATATATAGAAGTGCCAACCCTGTTAACTTCGTCGATCGTAGCCAGGTTTTTTTGTCGCCTCAGAGTTGAAAAACTTCTTTCGGCAGTCGCCACACTTACGGGCAAGGAGGCCATGATAAGGATGAGGCGATGTATGCCAGGGTAGATGAATTCGTTGGCCAGATCTAGAACATGCAGAATATTTTTTGGTTCCGAATAAGCGGGATTATTTCTCTTTTCCCTTCTAAAACTTTCTTTCCAGATCTTGCATTCTCCCAGAACTCCTGCCGCACGAACTCCTAGGAGACTCTTATGTCAGTGTAAAAGTATCAGTGTAGTCGTTTAGTCGTCAGTGTAGACGTATAATCGTTAGTGTAGGTAGACGATAAAATCTGTAGATTGTAGGTAATCGTCATTCAGAAATCTTGCCCGCTTTTTGTCAACAATTTTTTTTTTCAATCCTCGTTGGGGGGTGGGGGCGGTCGCCCCCTCGCCCCCCCCCCCCTATAGATCCACGCCTGCTACAAACCTCACGCGGTAAATTCGTTTTTAAACCTATGTATGATGTTAAAAAACCGTGATAGTCTCCGATTTCATAACATTGTTTTTTTTTGTATGTTATGAGAATTTAAAATACAGGAAATTATTTCAAACGAAAACCTGACTTACGACATTTTTAATATTTTTGCCATTCTAGAACTTAGTTACCAAAGAAAAAATAGTGATACTAATATACTAAATAATTTATTTAAGTTTTGAAAAACTTATGAATATTTTATTTGGCTCCTTGATCACATAATATAACAGTTAACATGTAATATAAGACTTACAACAGGGAAAGTTTTACACAGCTTATATGACCACCTAACTAGGCGATCATTTGGCCTGTCTGTAGAAGTACCTACTATTTCCTTATGCTTTTATGCTAGGCGATCTGACATCTAGAAAATTTTAAACATTCAAACATGGGGAACATGTGGCCTTACATGTGAGTTTACACTTGAATAAATAGAGCTGTCAACTACAACGGGCGAACCCGTCACCTCAGGAAGTTTTAACGATTGGTCGTTCTATCTCCCGTGAAGTGAACGCAGAAGACTTGGACAAAACAGTCCACCATCAAGTTCCGCCACATGCCCGTAAGAGGCCAACGCCTTATTCACGAGATAACCAGGTATGTTACCCAGCGGGCTTACACTCACGCCCTTACTTCCAATTGCGACCAGATTACTCCGATCTCTCGACTGGTTATGAGTTCGAGGTCGCTTGCGCGGTCCTCTCTCTTACGAAGCGGTGAAACGGTGTGAACCGAATCTATCGTGGACCACGGCGTCCTTTACCCGGCATGTTCCACCCGGGATCGGAGAGCCGATGGTCGTTTCAAGAGCAGTCGCCGTAAGGTTAGCAACCACCCCCGCTCTATAGGAAACAGTACTGCTTCCAGACTCCCCCTACTGTAGTCAGAGTGCAGAATCGATTGGCTTACGCCGCACGGTGCGCACACCGTCCACGAGCGCCAGAAGATTGACTGCTAGGGAAAACTAGCCAAGCCACGCACTTCATGCCTGGAGGCCGTCGGATGGGTGTTGACCCGTGAGTGTGACTAACCCTGAACAAATGGATCTTCGTGGCCAACTCAGCAAGGGCATATTAGCTTCCAAACATAGAGAACATGTGGTCTTACATTGTCAATCTTTGCAACCCAATCGCACCAAGAATGTCGAAGATGCCATAATTGATGATATTAATGCAAGTCTTTAATAAACTAGAAACTTTTCCGCTTTTGTTTTTTTTTTTAATTACTGCCTTTCCCTTGATATTGATTATTCCATTGATATTGAGCTTGCCTCTTAAAATGACGGTCTCTTTTATGAAGAGCAAAAAAATTGACACCATTTGTAAAATAAAAAAAAACGTTAGAAAATGACTGATTTGGGACCTACATTGGTGCAGTGTCTGCTTTGCGTTTATTTTGGCAAAAACACATTTGTAATACGTCTCGAATACAAGAAAGAACACCCATAACGAGGTGCTTCAATCCACTACATGTTTTGCCGACATTTACATTCATCAAAGGAAAGTAGGGCGGTGTCGATTACAATGGGCGAACCCGTCACCCCAGGCTGGTATAACTATATGTAATCATTCTCTCAGCCGTGGGATGAGCGTAGAAGACTTAGAGACAAAACAGTCTACTAGCTCGCCAGCAGCCCGTTGGAGTTCGACGCCTTACGGCGAGGCACCGGGAAAGGTACACAGCGAGCAGCCTCACCCCCTTACTGATAGTTTTGGTAGGATATCTCCGTCTGGAATTAACCTTCAGGATATCACCGACCTCCCGACAGATGACGGGTGCGAAGTCGTTTATGCGACCTCTACCTGTTGTATTACAGCGGTAATAATTACCGTAGTGCCACACGGGATCGAGTGGCCTAAGGTCATTTCAAGAGTGGCATGACAACAAGTCAATATCCACCCCCGCTGCTTAGGAGACAGTGTATTTCAATAATCTCCAGACTCCTTCAGCAAGTAGTCAGAATGCACAACCGATAGGCTTCGCCGCACGGTGCGAAAACCGTCCAGTGGCACCGGGATATAATCCCGCAGAAACCGGTCCACCATCTTTGAGGCCTGAGACACAAGAGTCTTACCCGGGGTAGCCTTCCACACGAGGAGGCTTCTGAATAGGAGCTGAATAGTGAGTTGAGCCGATCCAAGAACAAAGTGGATCTTGTGGCCCAAGCTGCACGAAAAAAAAACCAAATCAAATTTAATTATTATATATTATATTCGGTATAAATTTATCTATATAATGTAAATAGTTGACTGTAAGATATCGCTAATATTTGATTGATAGATATCGCTATAGCGATAAGTCTGCCATTTGTGCATAAATTGTATTTTTTTATAAAACCAGTGTAATATTCATTTAGTAGTTTTTATAGCACAATAAAGTTATATAATTCTATATAAGGTTGCCACACTAATTATTTGTGGCCTAGGATTAGGTGTCATATGCTCAGTTGCCGCGTAGCGAATTTTGTGCTTTCAGCGTTGATTACACCACTCGTCGTATTTCAAATGTGAATTAATTTAGATTCTTTCCACGTCTACGTCTGTAGAAAGGATAACAGCATCAAGTATTACTAAGGCGAAAACGGCAAGCACTCACGTAACATCCATTTATTTAGTTAACATAAATTTTACTCTGCTTCACTCTAATGTAAAAGAGAGTGCGAAATGATAATATTGCTAGGTGATCGGACATCCGGAGAAACACCTCGGATGGACCTTGAACTTGAGATGTACACTCCCTGAGAAGCGAAGTAGCTGTTAAACGGGCGTCACATATCCTTAAAAACGATTCGTTGGCCACCCGATCCCTAGTGAGCTTGACGGGCAAAACGACGCCACGTATCCGTGACAAATTTGATCTAAATTACCACTAACGTCAAATAGAGCCCGCGCAGCGACCTCGAATCTGTGGCCAGAGTAGAAGATGGAAAAATTCGTTTAGGTCTAGTAGCAAGGGCCCGAGGTTTGCCCGCTGCAAGGTGCACTTTTCAGTGCTTCGCGGTATGGCGTTGGACTTTTACGGGCTTCTTGTCGTAGTTGGACTGTGGATTGTTTTGTCCGCCACGTCTTTACGTTCATTCCATGAGAGACCGATTGGCTTGATGTCGTTATAGCTCCCTAATATGGCCGGTTCGCTTGTAGTAATTAACATTCCTCGATTCCTTCATGTTATCACTTATGAAATCGGTGGCTAATTTTGACATATTTATTGAATCATACTTTTAGCTGCATAATTAGAATTTCTTGAATGAAGCATTTTCCAATCACAATTTATTTCTCCAATTTAGTAGCGCATGTAACTCTACCCGCTCAGCACGTAACATCCCTTTGGGGACATGTATGGCGGCCGCCTATCTTTTTTTAATCCGTTTAGTGGTTTATAAGTTATGATCGTTTTTCACAAGGCCGTTGACTCGCGTCGATTTTTTGCCCGAATATGTCGCGCGCAAAAGTGATAGGTGAGTTTTTACCTCGCAACAGGAGGGGCATAAACCTCTAAGTTTGTGCTATCCTTTGCAATGGCTTGGGCTTAAAACCCCTTGAAATAGTGTCTGAATTTACAACTTCAACCTGTATGATCCGATTGCCATAACAGCTAATCTGAAATTTAAATTTGCACTTGCCTATCCCTATTAGTTATTCAGTATGGATTACAGATAGCTTGATATTTTAATTAAAGAGAGTTTACAAATTTTAATCTAATAAAGGCGTCTAAATATAACAACTTTTTTTTATAATAATATAATAAATTAGCTACATGTCTTAGCAATATTGTCTATGATAGAATCTGGTTAAATTTTATTTATTACAGTGTTAAACAGTTAGTATTTAAATGCAGAGTATGTTGCACATAACTAGACAGAGCCTGTTCTAAGGAGAATACCAAAACAAATGATTATAAAAATAAATAATTTTCAAACAAAATTTCGGAACTAAATTAGGTTAAAAACGAAACATTCAGTAGACCACAATAATTTCACAAATATAAATACATACTGTTAAATAATAACTAGTTATAATAAACAATCATTAATAATAACATGTACAGAAATACTTAAATAAAATTTATATACATATGTGTATAGGAAAAAGATTATAACATTTATTTATTTTAACTGTCATAAAAAAAATCCGCCCCGTCTACCGAGGTTAATAATGGAATCATTATGTTAGGATATTTTTTTTGTTTTCTGCTTATTCCTAATATGTTGTTCCACAAAATATTAGCCACTCTTGGAGCAAGAAAACTGTAGTGACGTTGTCCAAAAGAAGTTTCGGTACTTTAAGTTTTCCTTGTAACGGTTTGTTCTCTCAATGAAACTAATAAAATATTTGGCACAATCTGAGCATATCCAAGTACTTACCCGGTATTCCATTAAAATTTTGCAAACTATTATACATATGTGTTTAGGATCACCGTATTGTTTTCAGCATTGAAGTTAAAGTGGTTTTACCCTTTTGTATTGGTCTGACTGAGTTTAGATGGAAAACAAAACAAGTTCTACGTAATCCCTGCAATGTTAGGAAGGATAATAATTTCATTCAGTCGTATTATATCCGTATATAAATGCTTTAACACCAAAAAAGGTCGCGCTTTTCAAACACCATTAACGGCCACGGGCGGACAAATTGACCGCTCATAGGTAATTTAGCGGGTGTTAATTTTTTAAAGTTTAATACTTTATTTATATATTTTTTGTACATTTAGCCCCATTGTTATCAATGTTATAAGTAACTCGGAAAAATTGAACACCGAAATGCAGCAAATGCTCAGTGCCCAATGACAATTTAGACAATGCCGTTGTATGCTTTTAAAGTTATATACACATCTGTCTGAGCCCAGGTTACATAGCGCATACATTAAACGCAAATGATTACGTTTCAATTGTACTAAGCAGAGAGTAGCCGAGTCCGCCTTGCTAGGCACCCCTGAGTTAAGGCGAGCTCACTTCGGGAGTCCCACTAGGGTGCCACGGTTGTGTCAAGGAAAGATCTAAGATAACATTTTTTAATTTTAATTTATAATCATTGTTATATGATTACGAAGAACGAAACCTAGAATTATGAAAGGGGACTTGAATGATGGATGATCAATGTCGGTCGTTCGTCCGTCGGGCGCCTGATCACTCTAGGGCGTTCGTCCGTCGGGCGCGTGATCGCTGTTCGCTGTAGGACGTTCGTCCGTCGAGTACGTGATCGCTGTTCGCTGTCGGACGTTCGTCCGTCGGGCGCGTGATCGCTGTTCGCTGTCGGGCGCATTATTGCTGTTCGCTGTACGACTTTTGCCCGTCCGGCACATACGGCTCTGTCAGTGCGGCATACACAACCGTCAAGTGTGGATAGTTAGATTATTATATAGGTCGTATCTCAAGTGCCGGCTCCGGCTTCCGAAAAAAAAAATACAGAAGACTCTGTTTTTTAGGTAAACTCTACAGTTTAGTAGGTGAACTCAATTTTAAAAAAAATATAGCTAACTTCTTTATACTGCGCGCACCTGGAAAAAAGTTATGGCCCAAACCATTTTGATAAATTTTGGTTGGAATATCTCTTATACAAGCGAAACAAAAAAATATTCCGTCGTATTTAAAAAAATACTACATCATAAGTGCTAAGTGCATAGATCACGAGTGCTTTAAATTTGAATAAGATGTACCAAGTACTCAGGATGTATTAAAGTCCGGACGAAAATATTTTTCTTCTTCCGATATCCTTCTTATTCCGTGAGTTCCTATCACGACTTACCTAGAGTGCTTTAATAGATACCCAAGTACTCAGGATGTATAAAGTTTCGGACGAAAATATTCTATTCCTTCCGGTATTCTTCTTCTTCCGTGGGTTCCTATACCGCCTTATGTAGAGTGCTTTAACTTTGAAGAAGATAGACCAAGTAATCAGGATGCATAAAGTTTCGAACTAAAATATTTTTTTCTTCCGTGGCTTCCTATACCGCCTTATCCAGTGTTTAGATATCCATGGACTTAGAATGTATAAAGCTTCGTTCAAAAATGTTTTTCTTCTTCCGATATTTTTCTTCTTCCGCGGATTACTATCCCGCCTTATATAGAGTGCTTTAATAGATACTCAAGTACTCAGAATGTACGATGCTTCGTACGAAAACATTCTTCTTTTTCCGATGTTCTTCTTCTTATTTGAGTTCTTATCCCGCCTTGTCTATAGTGCTTTAAGGGATACTAACGTACTCAGGATATATAAACTTTTGAAAGAAAACACATTCCCTATCGCGGGGAGCGGGGGGGAATTCAGATGTAACAGTATTTGACTACTTTCCGGGAGAGTCTTGGGGTGACACAAATGTTTTTTTCATGTTCTCACTATAACATCGTTACCATCGAGTGTACCATCGTTAACCAGCAATACCCAACTTGTGTTGAATGAGTTAGGTACATGGTTTGACGCTAATAGCCTGATACTCAACATTAACAAAACTAATGTTACGTATTTCAGCCTTAGACCTACTAAAACCGAAATACATGTGACCGTCAATAACGAAGAACTAACTCAAGTATCCTCAACAAAGTTCTTGGGATTTGTAATCGATAATGAGTTACGATGGCACCTACATATTGATGCTTTATGTGATAAATTGGGAAGAGCATGCTATGCACTCCATCGCATCGCTTCATTTCTCGATTTATCCGCGCTGCGCATGTGTTACTTTGCATATTTTCATTCACTGCTAGCGTACGGCGCGGAGTTATGGGGGCGAGCAGCCGACAGGCAGAGGGCCTTCGTTATGCAGAAGCGTGCAGTCCACACAATAGCGCGTGTGGCGCTTGATACGCCAGCTAGGCCTCTGTTTAGAGATCTCTGCATCATGACGTTGCCGTCCATTTATATAATGGAACTACCGCTGTTCGTTCGCAGAAATCTAGCCGATTTCGAAGTAAATGGTGTGCATCACCACTATCCAACAAGATCCCGTAGCATGCTACGTTCGGTAAGTCATGCATTATCTAAGTCGGAGAGGCTAGCCTATATCGCCGGCCCAGCGGTTTACAACAAACTCAGCGAGCACATTGGGCAGGCGCAATCTCTTGACGTGTTTAAGGCGACGATGTAGGTAAATTTCGAAAATTACATTTTTTGGCAATTTTTGAACAGTCATACTGAAATAACTGATGATGTTAGCCAACAAAAAAAAATTATCGTAACTCACAGTACCTTTCTTAAGTAGATAGCTATTTCAGATTTTTTTTTAAGTATTGGAAAATTGAGGAAAATAATTAAATCTGGGAGCTATACAGGAAATTTTCATTTTAGAGCATTTTTTGAAACGTGCCTCACACTAAACTGCACGATCAAGAAACTCAAAAAAAATACTACGGCATTTTAACAATAGTTGTAAAGAGGAATGCTTTCGCATAAATTTAAAAAAATAAGTTTTTCTTGTTAAAAAAAATTATATAAAAAGTGTAACTTTCATCCATATTCACTGTTAAATATTACTTATTACTGTGTGTTTTTTTCAAGTTTGTTTTTTTTTACATAAACTATGTACAATAAACTTGTAGTACTGACGATTATTTTTTTCAAATAAAATATCAGTATATTTTAAAAATAATATTTTGCAGAGCCCGTTTATATTATTTTTGTCATACAATGAGATGAGCGCGCTCTTCTCGCGACGACGCGCTGGCATTCAAAATGCCGCAAGCGACATTGGGTCAATATGGTTCTTATGTGGGGATCAATTACTGATTCAAATGGCATAACAGCCAACCTTTTATAATGAAATGTTATTGGCTCTTAGAAACGTGGTTCATTTCGGCTTCGAAGGCCGACATATGCGGTTGCGTTCGCGACGCTCTGTTTCATGACTTATTATTACCAAATTGACATTTCGATGGATCGGAGATGTGAAGTAAAAAAATATCGGTTTTAGATGGCTATTTCACCGTGTAAATGAAAGAGGTTTAAAAACATGATAAATCATATGTTGAAAAATAGAAACAATAATAGGTAAAATAATATTTAATATTTATTTTTTTTTTTTTTAAATTTACAATATTACTTTTTTTTAATAAAAAGTGTTCATTTATTTGATAACAATGTTTCTTTATGTATAAAAACAAAAAAAAAATTATACATATCGGTAGGTTTTGAACCTACGACCGGTGTGATCTTATGCGAGTTTAAAACAAGTGCGCCACTTCAGCTTGCTTCCCGCGAGTTAAAATGTGTCATATATAAGGGGACAGTAAATAATGCCAATACATTTGCGTTAGAGCCATATGACAGAGCTATACACCATGTATAAATATAATATACTATTAGGCTACGATTCTGACCGTTCTAATATAGAAAACCGTCAGATAGGCAGAATTGTAATTTAAAAAACAAAACGTAGGTATCTACTTTTTAAAAGCTTTTATTCAACTTGTAATGTCTGTGAAAAAAAAAAACTAAAAATGCGAAGAAATATTACATCAGCAGTAGCTTATAATAAATGTCAAAACTTTTCAATTGATGAGAAAATTGATTGCCTGTATAATGACATTTTGAACGCCCCGATAGATGCATTTGGAAACCATGATAAATGTAGAAGTTTTTAAAATTGTTTGTCGGAAAATGAAACACTGGATGCAATGAGTTGTTTGATGGGTGACATTATTTGGGAAAGAATACGTTACATAACTTAAAACGTAGGTAGCAATACATGCAAGAAGCCTAATTCATGATGTAGATAGTAATGTTCTCGAAAGGTTTAACGGCATCATTGCAAAATTTATTGGTGGTAAGAGGACAAATTACATCCAAAAGCAGTCTTACCAAGCGCGATGTAATGCGGCAGTTATATCATTTAATACAAAACAGCCACTCTCAAGATTACATAAAAAATATATAGGCAAAAGTCCCTCTGGCAGGATGTCAAAAGTGGAATAAAGAAGACAGAGGCATATAAGTAAATCCATTCTTTATAAAAGAAATAAAAGCAGAAAGATTTTTTGAAAAAAAAAACAATAATTCGCATTATGGAGAACATTGCAACCAACCCGATGTTCCATCAGAAATATTCGAAAAAAGCAAAGCTCTGTTATTTCAAGAATTGGAAAATAGAAAAATGATCGATTGCGAATTGAAAAACTTACGGTTATTCAAGGTGAAAGCAGCGAGTGGTTGGAATTACGAAGAAAAATGGTAACTGCGTCTAACTTTGGCAAAATTGTCAATAGTTAACAACACACAAAATGCGCCAATTTAGTTAAATCCATGACTGAAAATGGGATTTGAGCAACATAGCATCAATTTGCCATGGAAAAGAAAATGAAACAACTGCACTAGAATGAAAAATATGTCTAGAAAAAGTGGAAATTCAGCAATGTGGATTATTCATTGACCCTAAATTTCCATTTTTGGGAGCTTCTCCAGATGGAATAACTGATGATTATATTTTTGAAGTCAAATTTCCCATTACAGCGCATAGAATCTGGTTAACGGAAGCGACAAGAAAAAGAAAAGTGACATTTTGGAAACAGAAAGATGGAAAACTTGAAATCAGCATCAAACATCACTGGTACGTTCAAGTTCAAGGACAGGTCCATATATAATTTCTTTTTATTTATTTATTTTTTATTTTATTTCTGGAAAAATACAGCGCATACAATATACATACGTGTGCATAAATGTAGAAAAAAAAGAAAAACATTACGCCTATAATCGTTTATTACACATTTGGATTTCAGCATATTACACTTAAAAATTAATTATAAAATAAACAAAGTTCATATTAAATATAAAAAATATATAGAAAACCGATGGGAGAGGTAGGGAATTGGAAGTGATTAGGAAGAAGGAGTTAGACGATGGTATGTGTATATGTATATAGATATAAATAAAGATATAGATAGGTCGTATAGTGGATATATAAATACAGATATTTATTGATGTTTATAGGTATTTATAGATATATAATAAATATTTATAGATATTTATAAATATTTGTGGTAGCTACTGATATGTTGTATATATATCCTTCTAGCCGTGTTCGGCCACAGCGACTGCATTGTAGATTCTAGTGACTTCTTTAGTCTTCTCAGAGTCCACTGTTCGGAAGCAGTCAAGTGCGCAGGCTATATTATAGTGCACAGGTGGGCGCGCGACCACGGGTGCACTCTCTCTTCCTCCCTCTTCTGAACCCGATGGAACGGAGACCGTTACGACCAGAGAAAAGTTTGGATGCAGATAAAATAAAATAAATCAATTAATCGCTAACGCAGCAATGACTGTCATTGTTAAATTTTTACTCAATATTGCAGAGCTATTTTTTCGGATTTAGTTCGTTTTTCACACTGTCATTTATGAAATTGGTAGTTATGGCTTGTGGTGATGTTTGAGTTTTTTCTGGAGCTATTGTAGAGATGACCGGTGACTTATTGGTAGTTGTTGTAGTAGGCGGTGATATAGAAGATGCATTATTGGATTTATCCTGGTTTTCTGATGATCTCGTGTTGTTGCTCATGGGGCTGTGTTGAATACAGCATACAGTCTCTTGTTCCGACATTATACAAAATTGTGATAGTTTCCCTTTTGGCAAATCCCCCTCAGTTTTTGGACAATTTTTCGCCGGTAGACATACTCCTAAAACGCCATTTATTTCACATGACTCTTCACGGCAGTGTATATGCCAGGTCCCTTGGCACTTCCGCAAGGGCTCTTTCCAATACTGGTAACGATGATTATGTTGAAAAGGCATTGGTTGTCAGCTATCGCCACTTGCAGAGGTCCACCACTATCGCCTCCACAAGAGTCTCGTAATCCTTCTAAGCTGCCAGCGCACAATTGATCGTCCTTATACCTTGCGGTAACCTCCTTCTGAGAGTCTTTGCATATAGTCTTCGAAAGGTAGCTGGTCAATCAAATCCACCACCACCTTCAGTAAGTCCTCCGATGTATCTTCAGCAAAGTCGATCTGCCTTCAGCCAGTAACTACAGCTCGCTTGTTTTCGATGGTCGACTTTTCCATAGACACGCTGGTCGAATATTTAAAGTGAACAGCTCAGACCGATCAGATCCTTCGGGACGCGTCCCGTGTTAACCGCGAGTTAATCCAGACTATAGAATTGCACTATAATCACTAAAATTTATTATTTAATTATTATTTAGAGGGGAGAAAATTTTAAAATATGTTGACACTTAGAATTTAAATTTCGAATTTTATTTTGTTGTATAGAAAGTATATAACTAATTACTATAGGTATTAACAAGCTCGTTAGGTGCAATTGATTTGAATAATTCTTTAACGAACGTCGGTTGGTTGAGGTTGAAAATGTCGATGGTGGAGAAACAAGAGTCGTACGTGCATATCAGCCCATAAGCGATGGAATGTTTCCCGTAGTTGGTATTGGCACGAGATACCTCAAACGTGCGTGAATTGCGAATTAATCGCTGAGGAACGAAAAAACGTAAGTTTTCAACAAGGTATGAACTATCTGTGGTATTGTGGATAACTTTAAAGAAAGTGTGCTGGAAAGAAACTGTAACTGGAACGATACATATAACTGGAAAGGAAGTGTGCCTATTTACATTTTGGTCTGGTAAAAACGATCTCCTCAAAACCGAATATATACAGACGAATGATTTGATTTGGACAAATGTCATGGAAAAAACTTGTTTGTTTTTATATGGACTGTGTATTACCTGAAATTATCGATCCAGGAGTATGAAGGAATATGGATTTAAGGGAGCCTGAATACACTTTGAAAGAAGCAAATAAAAGAAACGACACGATAAAACGAAAGAAATCGGTTCCTCTCCCTTGTCCAACGCTTAAGCGGTAGTTAGTTTTCAGTGATTCCATCACAAAGTGAGCAAAGAACTCACAGAGAATGTACTTGCCAATAACACTCCAAAGCAAAGCACAAGCAATATAGAGCCACCGAAAAGTACACGATATTCCAAATCTGTGCTGAGTACAGATCTAATTAATAATGATGAACAGGCTTTTGAAAATGTATTATCATTTGATGAATTTTAATTACAAAAGTCGGCGCACCACTACAAAGCGACACTGTCAAGGCTACAAAAAGGAAGTCTCAAATGTACTGCGCAATTTTAAATGTATTTATTCGTCTCTTTACATTTAATATGTATGTATCTACTCAGAAATAACAGACTACTTTGCCAACCAGAAATGTCTTCATGATTTTTTGTCTTAATGATTTTATATTTTAAATAATAATTATTTATTTTTAATGATGTGTATTTCTTTAAAGTTTACAATGATGTGCTTACAGTATCTAAAAATAAATTATATTACTTTTTAATTAAATAATTTTTTAATGATAATGTACAAGGCGATGGGTGTCGTTATGTCCTCCTCAAAGAACTATTATACCGCGAATAAATAGTTCGATACACAATGTTGTTTTTTAATTCGATTCTAAATGTTTTTTCTGCCAAAAAATACTATCAAAAACTGTCACTACAACTATCAAAAAAATACTAAAGCTGTATCTCACGGAACATGAATTGCGATTTATGTCATTTAAAAGCCCTTGGAAAACTGTATCCAAAACAGTTAACGGCATTTCTCCAATTGTCATCTATCACCATTTAAAATAATTTTAAAATGTCGAAAATTAATTAGTGACAGGTGACTCTTCTTAATACAGTTTTTCAGGGGATTTCAAATGACATATCGCAAATGAAATTCTGTAAGATATGGCTTCTGTCAATTTTTGACAGTGATAGTTTGGTTTAACAGTTGACAGCCAAAATCTAATGGGCGCATTCCAGGGTGATACTATCCCTATGTTCCAAATTTCAACTCAATCGGTTCAACGGCTCGGCAGTTATCGTGAGAGATTACATACAGGCAAACAGACATACATTTCTCTGAAAATGGTCTTAATCATCTTGGTGGACCTCAAAATGGACATCTCTATCGTTATCTAAACATTTTTTTCCGCACGATCACAACACCTTCCCTACCAGTGGCAGCCGGGAAAGTAATATAATGTTCAAGTTTAGATGATGATAAAGCGTAGCCTTCTTCACCAGCGTAGGTACATGACACTTGCATAATCCCAAAATATAAATCCCATTGCAATAGTGTATACCTAGTGTGTTTAGTCCAGACATCGATAGCGAGTGAATATCGCTGCGAGATGAGTCAACATAATAAACACCTGCCCCGTCGCGAGGGGAGGGGGTAAGTAGGCGGGGCTTAAAAACTCAGATACGGTTTATTTTTTAAGTAGTACGTCGCCTTAAGAGACGCCTTAAGAGGTACCTCACAGATAAGGCGTTTTACTCACTGGAGGAATATTACTCGAGTGAAGTCTAAAATGTTTTGGTGGCTAAAGTGTTTATTGATTTCTTTGCATTTTGTCTTATATTTCCTCTTTTTACATTATTCTCGTATTTATTTCGGTTTTTTTGTTTATTGTTATTTTTCTTTACGATAAAAAAAATGTTTGTTTGCTAATATGTATTGATGTTTGCCAATCTGTATCTGACTTGTATACCAGTATACTAATAAAATGAATATAAATATGAATATGAATATACGTCGCAAACACGTATAAAACTTTTCGGCATTTTAAATTCAGATAGTTAAAAACTTCGATCACAGCAAGGTAAAACCTAATGGTTTTCCTAATTCTGTTTTATATACAAAATCTCCATTTAAAAGAAAGGATCTGAGATCGCGAACAACACGTATAACTCCTCTTGGTTGCGCGCAAAGTATCTTTTGCATCAGCATTTAATTAGTATATGTGGATGTTCGATTTCACTGACAGATGTTGACTCCGAAGAAGAAGAAGAACTACTTCAACGCTGCCAGTACTTCGTTCGCTCAAAAATGCCTACCCGCCGCTAGTGTTTATAATCATCCGCCGCGCCGTCACGACGACTGCACATATATATTTTCAGAGGTTTTGCATACTTTCGCGACTCTGAACCGCTTTATTTACCGCTTTATTTATTGAACCGCTCCGCAAAATCATAGTTAAAACTCCGTGAAGGAATTAATCCGCGTCGAGTGAGTCGTGTGTGAGGCATTGTCGAAGATTGCATGAAAAATCCACCAGCAGACACCTCGAGGGTCCGTAGCAGTGCTGGGACTTCAGCTAGGCGAGGATCATCATCACAGGTCAGTCGGTATTTTACAGACATATATAATATATGATTACGTGTTGATGTTAAAAGGATTTGCGCGCATCGATTTTGTCTCATTTTGTGAAGTACCCGCATATTAAAATCTATTTATTTATTTTATTATAATTTATTTACGGTTACGATCCCGCCGGTTGTTCAACTATTTACACGTTGAACAACCACCACTTGTCAACATATTCACGCAATACACGGATATATACCAGATAAACCAGATAATTAAAAACAATAGTTTTGATTAAATTAGTTACGGGTAGTTAATACTCGTATAAAACATTATACTTAAACTATGCCAATATTATAAAAAAATATCTTTGATAAAGTTTAGGTTCAAATAATTAAATGAACTGTTAAAGCCGCAGATTTGCTTCTACGCTACACTCGATTATTTATTGCTCATTTTACAATAACAACATCCTCAACTCCCCGTCAAACACCAGTTAAACCTTTATGGCCCCATGTTTATTTGCTCAGTGCTATTTCCATCGACGACAACTCATAAAAGAGTTGAAAATAAAATTCCCTGAAATGGGATTCGCTCGTCGGGATACTCCCGCTAACGTAGACTTTGCTTTTTCGCCGGTAACGTGACCCAATGCAAAAACTTTGCAGATATATATCTTTCGGGACGTTTTTCGTCCGCTTTGCTTTCAGGAAAATTTATGAAGTTACAAATTGCAAAGCGGACGTTATAAGAAATCAACGGGAAACTATTTTTGTAAGAAATAGTAATAATAATCATGCGTAAAATGGAAGAATATGATACGGGAAATCGAAGACTAAGGATATGAATTAGAAGATATCGCGGTTGTTTGACATTTTTATTAAGACAAAAACGAATTTACAGCGTGAACACCCGACGTTTCAGCGATGTTGCAACCGCCGTTGCCAAGGGTAGACTAAAAAGCTGCCAATCGTCAGTTGCAGGTAGGCGGCAAACTGCTACTGTTACTTCGTAGATTATAACGGTAGTGGGGCGACGAATTCGGCGCGCGATAATTTCGAAAATCCGGCGTGCACACAACACTCACTGTGTCTTGTGTTACAATATTAAGGCAACGTCCTTGCAGAGCGCAAGGAAGTAACGAGAGATACAGTGAGTGTTGTGTGCACGACGGATTTTCAGAATTCTCGTGTGTCGAACCCGTTGCCCCACTACCGTTATAATCTACGAAGTAACAGCAGCAGTTTGTCGCCTACCCGTAGATGAGATAATTAACAGCACTTTAGTCTACCCTGGACAACGGCGGTTGCGACATTGCTAAACGTCTGGTGTTACAAATTTCACGCGGTAAATTCGTTTTTATCTTGTTTATAATAATAATACGGTTGGGCTGATGTAGAAAATATGATGGAAAACATGGGGGTTGACAACTGCGGGCAGGATAGTTGGTGTTCTTCATTCTGCAGCGTTCCACAGTCTGATATTGGATATTCTATGTAGAACCAGCGGAACAGGTTGGCTCGAGATCTTGTCACTTCCAACCTCAGTCTGTCGAGAATATGCCAGGTGGTATAATAGGGTAGATTGAACCCAGTGCTATCTCGTCCTCACCAAGTAAGTCTTTTATTGAGTTTGGAGCGGTGATGTGCGGCTCATAAATGACTTTCGCGATTAAGGCGATTGCGGTGTGGTTCTTGTTCATGAAGTGGCTGTCTTGGGTCGTCTATCACCTTAAGGCGTTAAGAATCAGCGAGGACATCACGACGTATTGCAGGGGTAGCGATTCAGATAAGCGGATAAAATATTTCGACGGCAGTATCCATGATTAGAAATCAGCAACAATAACCTCGTCGGATAACATCCGGTTCTATATGTTCCTTAACATCCTCGCCAAGTAAAACCCTCCATTGAGCGATGCGGTTTGACGATTCACTGTTTTGGAGCGGTTTTGTGCCGCCTAATAATGACTTTCGCGGTTTGAGGCAATTTTGTTGTGGTTGTTGCCCATGCAGTAGGTTTCTTGGGTCGCTTATTACCTTCAGGCTTTCAAAATCAGCGAAGATATTACGACATATTGCAAGAGCGATGCCGATGAGCGGCTAATGCTTTTCGGTGGAAGTAAGATTGAGGCAGCCTGAGATATGGTATGGTCGAGAGCCTGCCCGAGACGTGGCATGGTCGTAAGATATTGCCACTTGGCAATAGGTCCGCCATGTTGTGTGTGCAGTAAAGTTTTTCAAACAAACAAAAACAAACAATTCTCGCAGCATCGTTCACAGTCGTTAGTTCCTTAGTGGTTGGGGGTTGAGTCGATTTGCCGTCACCGAGTATAATATTCCTTGAATAGTAAGCATAGAAATACTTAAAACTGCCCTAACGACTCTGTCGTATTGCGTTTGCATCCGTCAACATCGTCTTGATAAAGTAAAGAAAAGCTGGTAATTTCAGAAGTTTTTTAAATGCTGATACTTTCAGATCCGACTGCATTTTGGCCACAGAATGCCGGAATATAATCAGCAACCCAGACTACGTGACACTTGGCACTGGCGTACTAGTAAATGTGTGATTTTAATTAGTATCACCAAAGTGTTTTGGAAAAGCTGAAAATCCATCAGTAGACAGTGGATGTAATTAAGAACTCTACATATATGGGCAGACTGCTTCATAATCACCCGAAATGGGATTCTGAAGCATCACCGCTGAAGCATCACCGCTCCTCCAGCATATACTCCTGGTGGTCAGCTAGTTAAAGATATCAAGCATGTTCACCCACCACAAAAGTTATAATACTATTGTGATGGATCCGACTTTCATGGCAGCTCCGTTTGTATTTATATATCATGAATCGTTCTTTGTATCTCCCTTTGCGAGTATGTATTGCCTTGGCATTACAGTGCCTGTATTCATCAATCACAAAGTCCTCGCGGAGATTTATATCGATTCGGGAAGCTAATAAATTCAGCCACTTGAACGTGAGTGGCGTCACGCGGCTGAATTCCCACGATCGCGGATCAGCCCGACTTTATCATTCATTCCCGCCGAGTCGGCGCGCCGAATCCAATATGGATAGCGCGCTCTTGTTTCCTACTCTTTTTTCACGCTTTTCCTCCTCCACGAAGTTGCCGACGAACAATCCCCGTAAATCACCCCCGGGAAGTCACCGTCAAACTGATAACGTTTTATATTGGCGCGCGGCGCATGGGGAAACTGAAATAGGTGCGCGGTGAGCTATCCGGTTAAACCACCGCGTCAGCGAACTTATTCTTATTAATAACTTTGGGCGAAACTCCAATTTGTTTGGGGTATTTACAAATACACTTCTTTCGAGTAAGCGTAAATGACTTTTGCGGATAAAACAATCCACAATCAGACTACGCCAAAAAGAGTCTAACGACTTGCAGCGAGACATTGGGAAGAGGAACCAGCAGGAAACCTCGTTCCCTCGCTTATAGATTTGGATGGATATCTACAACCATCAGGCTGGTCACAGATTCGAAGTCACTTGCGTGGCCTCTACCGGACGTTAGCGGTAATTCACTTCGAATTTATCGCGGCCCGTAGCGCATATAACATAATTGGTGCATGAAACATGTTTCCGTTGCTCTTGAAGATTTTATTTATTTTTATTTATTTATTTATAGTATTACACAACTTCGTTTGTACAGTTTACCATATCATGTTGTATATATATATATATATATGAGACGTTAGCAAAAAACTGATTCTTGAGGAGATAGAGTAATGAATAAAATTAAATCTGTCACATACCAGATTGGCAGAATATTCGAGCTTTCAGTTGTGCGATTATTATGCTTGAAAGTTTTTGTGATTAACAAGATGCTGTTGCTTCTTGAGGGCGTTATCGACAGTTTTAATGGAATATTATCTGGATGCTGTCGGTAGTATCGACCGTGGCACACGAAGATGGCAAAAAGGAAAAAAAAAATTATTTTATTTTTATTTTTATTATTATTAAGGAAACATACAGCTGTTACAATAAATTTGTTACAAAACTATAAGGTTTAAAAATAAAGCTAATTACATGTTTCCACTTAAACATTCATAATTTAAACACAACAATATCATTTTTTTTGAAGAATTAATACACATAGGGAGAGGTGGGAACTGGGAAGAAAGAAGTCATAATAAGTAAATAAAATTTTATGTAAATACACGTTCCATAATATAGTCATACATATTATTTAAAGATATTCTTGAATAAATATTATTTATAATATATTATATATTGCCTTTAAAATGATAAATTAATAAAGTCGTTAATAACATGCTTTCTTAAGAGCGAATGATGACGTATTGAATACATCAATATCGCCGAGCTGCGTATTACAAATTTTACATACCCTATACATGAAACAGTTTTATGCATAATTAGTACTAACCTGCGGAAGGTGGAATAACTCCGTTTGGCGAATGAGTCGCGATGGTAACCGGAAAGATACCATTCCAAGGAGATCAGAACAATCAATGAAACCTGCCAATATTTTATGGAAAAACACCACGTCTGCGCAATTTCTTCTTGATTGTAAGGATCGAAGCCCATTAAAGGTAACTGCTTCGTTGTAATTGGGAAAGGACAAGAAGGAGCGATAATTCAAATGTTTCAGGAACACATTTTGAATACGTTCAATTCTCTTTATGTGAACATTATAGGAGACCAGGTTAGGAGACCATAGTACGAATCCTAACATACTATATGCTTTTTTCGTGATGCTATCTATGTGGGAGATATATAACAACTTACTATCTAAAAGAACACCTAGATATCGGATTGCATTTTTCTTGGTTATCGAGAAACCATTGACAGTATAAATAAATGGTAGAATATTGTTTTTCCGCGTAAAACTAACGGTAGCACATTTCGCAGCATTCAGGAATAAGCGATTCGAGGCGCAATAAAGAGATAGTCTATCTAGATCATCCTGAATCAATTGACAGTCGTCAAGGGAATTAACAGGTGCGTACATTTTCATATCGTCAGCAAAAAGTAAAAACTTACAAAATTTAAAACAGGTATTTGAGTCATTGATATAAAATGTAAATAGGAGGGGTCCTAAAAGGCTACCCTGTGGCACACCCGAGGATATACTTGTCCAGTCGGACTTAAATCCTCCAATTACCACACGCTGGCAACGATTTTGTATGTACGATGCAAACCAACGTAGTAAATCACCGTGAATTCCAACGGCACTTAATTTTAAGATAAGATAAGTATGGTCCACCTTGTCAAAAGCTTTACTGAAGTCAGTATAAATAGCATCCACTTGATTGCGTTTACTCATTTAAAGCGACAGGAAACTTGTAAACAAAGTAAGATTATATACCGAAAACCTGCCAGATCTAAATCCATGCTGTTGGGGTAGAATACAATGAGTAGTTGCCGCATATAATTGATCGTAAACTATTTTTTCAAATAGCTTACTGATGATGGAGAGTTTGGAAATAGGACGATAGTTAGTAACATTAATTTTCGAACCTGATTTGTATACCGGTGTAACAAAAGCTTGCTTCCACTCGTCGGGAAAGGTGCCATAACAAACCGACCTCTTGAAAAGTAAGGAAAGCGGCAAGGCCAAAGTATGACCGCAGCGAAATATAAACAAAGGTGGGATACCGTCTAGTCCAGCACTTTTATTGAGATCGAGCTTGCTAATATACTCCTTCACAAATTCTTCAGTGATTTCAATAGACGAGATATTACTACCATGGCATTCGATATGAGCAGAAGTACTAGGACTAGGGGAAATCGGTTCAAACACGGATTCAAAATACTTACAAAACATATTACACACTTCCTCCCCTGACGCAGATACACTACCTAAGTACGTTACTCTTTTAGGGACAGAGTCGAACTTCCGGAGGGATTTGGCATAAGACCAGAAGGACTTAGGATTGCTAAGAATATTTGTTTCAATTTTTTTAATGTACATTGCATAGCAATCCCTGTTTATAAGTTTCTGCCTGGACCTCAACAGGGAAAATTTGTTGTAGTCAAGCGGGTTGTGAAACCGTTTAAACCTTTGATGGTATCGATACTTCTCCTTGGTAATATTAATTAATGAAGCCGTATACCAAGGGGGATATTTGGATGCCCACACCAATTTCGTTGGCACATAAAGATCAATTATCCTAGCCAGAATTCGATAGTAACTGCTTAAGGCAGAATTAATGTCAGTGTTACATATAAGATCTTTCCAATGAAACACCGCAAGTTCAGCATTAATAGCGATATAGTCAGCTTTATTAAACTGTGTCACCTGCCTGCGGGAATCCTGAAGTGGTATCACGAGATCTAGGGAATATTCTATAACGAGGGCTCTGTGATACTTATAATCCTCAGGAACTATTGGGTTGTTGCTAGCATAAACATTAAGATTTTCATTGCATAGGACCAAATCTAACGTTTTCCCCATAGTGTTGCGGATACCATTATATTGGCGAAGACCAGCCAAATACATAGTGTCCAGAGTTAAGACAGTATGAGAAGAGGCAGAAAAGTTAGTAGGCGTTAAAAATGAGCTATTACCTTCGCGATCCCAATCGCGAAGGTAATAGCTCATCGATAGTTCATAGATCCCAAGGCAGGTTGTAGTCACCAACTAAAATAAATGCATCTTTAGGATGGCTGAGAACAATGTCGACTAGTAGGGACATAAATGTTTCAATATTTGTATAATAATTAAGTGTTCTAGGGAAGTACGCACAACATATGTGAACTGAAGTTTTACACCCTTTTAAAGATGACGACGGTATGGTGAGCCAAATGTCCTCAACACACGTACTCCAAAAAGGCTGATCGTGAGAATGTATCTCGTTTTTAATGGCTAATAGAACACCACCACCATATTCCTGGCCCGTAGACGCGTAGTTCCGGTCACGTCTGAATACTGTATATCGGCCATCAATCAACTCGCTGCTCGATATTCCTTGGTGAAGCCAAGTTTCCGTCAGTGCAATAATGTCGAATTCATTGGATAATATGCTTTGAAGGATTGCGTTTGTTTTGGTTCGGAGACCTCTAACATTTTGGTAATAGATGAATAATTTCATAAAGAGTCGTGAGGCACTTGGACCAAAAGAAAACTTACGGCCGCGGCCATAGGACGCACAATAAATAAAATAGGAGTGTGAAGACGGTATTTGACTAAATTGAAAAGATAATGAATTAATGTTGATATGCTCAAAGCTTGAAAAATAACAGCGAAGCAACACAATGAAGACGCAGATGGATAGAACAAATTATGCTCAATATTGACATGTATTAATAAGTATATAAAATGACCCAGGACCAATGAGAAATAATCGATCCATGATAATTGAATATGCAAGAGGTTATGACAAATAAATTTAAAGTGATAGGTAATAATAGTAATATAAATATATTGAAATAAAACAGGGAAAATATAAATTGCCATATACAAGATATAAACAGGAGTTTTAGAATATAAATAGGTGAAATATATCGCTATAAACAAGTGTATGTATTGGATAAGGATACAGGACTGATATTGGAATAACTTAGACGGGCTGAAAGGTGTTGATATGGAACAGTAAGGAGATAGCTTTTGAGAAAGGTCATTTGAGGTGGAATGCAGTAAAAAAGAATAGCAAGTTATACGATTTTTTTCAGGTCCGCTTCTCTTCCTATAAAAATTGCTTGAGCCTTTTCATGTTGTCTCACGTGAATGAGGCAGTTGGAAACCCAGCAGAACTTATATCCTTTCTGCTTCGCAGTCAATTTCGCATGGTACAGCAAGTTTTTATTGTAGGCAGTGAGATGTTCGTTCACGTATTATCTGCTTTTTATCTCCAGCTAGTCCAATGTCGGAAGTGGTGATTCCCTGAGCAGCTTTATATGCAGCAATGAAGCCATCTTTCAAATGGCGGGTATTTTCGGTGCCACTCTCGTAGCAAACTCGATGTCGTTAGGTGGAAGATGAAAGTCGATGCTTCTTGCGACTGCCATGATAAGGTCCGTGGGGTTCTCATTTTTGCGCTCAGGAATACCCTTAATTTCTAAGTTGTTAGATCTGACGAATTGATCTCTTGTTTGGGAATCCTCTTGTAATTTTAAAACAGCCCCACGAAGTTCGATCATATCGGCCTCTAAGGAGTCTACCTTCTTTAAGTTTTCCTCCATTAGCTTGAGTTTGGTGCCAAATTCGTCCACAGCCTTTAAACAATAGTCAATAGAGATTTTAAATTCACGACATTCAGCTTTCATTGCACTGATATCTTTGTGAAGGTTTGACATAAGGCTGATATCTGCCTGAATTTCTGTATTGCCTGCATTATTGAGTCTGAGCAGGCCGAATCGGTGGGATTTTCGCACGAGCTACACTTCCAAATTGCTTTCTTCTCCTGAGACAATTTGACATAGTTAGTCTTGCTGATGTATCCGCAGCGATAATGGACTTTAGACTTACAAGTCGAGCATAACGCACCTTCTTCAACTACCAACCCGCATACAGAGCAAGGCATAATTAGGAATTGATACTCTCAACAAGTTAGTAAGTTGCATGCAAAGCGACGCAGTCGGTGACTCAAAAGTGGCGCGTATGTTTTTTCAGGCGAGCCAGCGGTCGGCGCGCGGCGCTAACGAATCGCTCTTCCGTGCAAAATCTAAGAGGCGGTAGAAATGTATCGTTTTCTTTATTATTATTATTTTTTAGTTATTTAAAGTCTCCAAAAAGAAGTGGAATGACGAATGGCCCAGTGTTTGTTACTCACAGAATATCGTTTTAAAAATAAATAGTGGTGTGCGAAGTGATTCGGAGTGGTAACGTGATGTTTCGTAATTTGAATGGTCGATCGATCCACTGATGCTCGTTTTGAATCCCAGCACTGGCCTTTGCGAGAGGACTTCTACTGTTGCGGGCTAGTTGCACTTCGTTATTACACAGTGAGTTTCTATATGTATATACTGGTATAAATAACTTATTACTCGGTTAGGAACACTTTGAAAGGGAGAATGTTAAAATTACGTGTGTCTATAAAATTAGTTTTTTTTATATTAGGTTCTTTTACGTATATTACCTTCATAATAAACTTGAGATTTATTTTTATGTACATATATGACTATTTCCTAATACGGAAGCAGTGCAATCTGTTTATTTCATCGTTAGGAACGTCTTATCAACGAACTCCAGTATAGTGCTTGCGTCTTGAAAGTAATTCTTTTTTATTTATTTGTTATTTTGTTTTGGAGTTCATGGATATGCGGATGTAAGCACTAAAGGTGTGGATATTTAAGGTAAAAGAATATATTTTATATGTAATAAATCAAACATATCTATGGAAGTAAAATGCCACCGACTATAGGATAAAATAAAATTTCCAGCGGCCCTCTCTGGCGTCAATAAATCTAACAAATGATAATGCGCAATGATGGTGTAGTAGTGTATGTCAAATTGTGCAAACTGCATAAATCGAAGTATAAATAAAATAATTAATATTTTCAATGACAGCATCGTCAGCTTATTGCAATTTGTAGTGTTCGTGCTTTAGCATTCAGTAGGTACACGAATTAAAAGCGCGCGTATAATATTCCCAACGAGCGAGAACAAGAACCAAGTTGTTTGCCATTCTCGGCTTAGGCTAAATTGAACAACGTCTTCTGGCGTCATTTTGGAATGACGTAATTTCCTTCCGCCGGTGTCACGCTGTTGTCCAATTATCGTGCTAACTGCATATGCGCCCGAAACACGTAGAACTTTGCAGAGAGCACAGAGGATTTGGATGGGTGAATCTCAACAATTATAGGGCATGAACGATATTCACGCGAACTATTAATAGGATTCAACACTCGCCTAAATGGTAGTATGTTGAGCAATATTATTATTTAGGTGAGTGAGGAATATGTAATGCGTGAGGATATTATGTTAAGGAATCAATTGAGTGTAGCAAAACATATTCACTGTCTAACCTAGGCATTAGTAAAAAAATATTCCTCGAAATAACAACGACCTAGTAGTAAATTTATTTATTTCTGATATATATTTAATACTGACTATATTTGATACTGACTTTCTGATATACATTTATTTTTATTTTTTTATTTTAGAAATATATTATACTATAACAAAACACCAATCTAAATTATTAGCTGCTAGGTAATTACATTAGAGCAGTGATTCCCGAAGTTACCGCCGCGAGAGAGTAAAAAGGGGCGCCGCGATGCACTACATTACTGAAAACGCGAACCGGTTTAATTCTGAAAGCTCACTGACTTACTTTTGGAACACCTTTCAAATCTCACTGACTGGTTTGCAAAATACTTTGCGAAAAACAACGTCTAGAATTTTTTGTGGATCTAAGATCATTTCCGTGCTTAAACTCTACCAGAATTTATAGAGCAGGAAGAAGGGAAGTTAACTGAACTCTCTTGCGACAACAGCCTGAAAACAACACTAATTCTTCCGATTTATTAGTGTTTTGCTGAAAATATCCTCATTCCTTCTGCGACAACCCATTTATGCGAAGCCGGATTTTCAGCTGTAGCTGTAATAAAAAGCAAATATTGCACAAAATTCGATGTAGAGCGAGAAACGGTAATTTTTCGCGATTTCAGAAAAATGTGTGGCGATCAGCAAGCCTATCCGTCAGAGCTTGTTTTTTAGCTTGATGATTCTTGTGATCAAATTGTAATAAATTTGAGCTTCACATTTTGAGGTTCATCTTAAGAGTGATTTTCATTTCTGTGTGTAGGTGTTTTGTATTTTAGAAATGTAGGTGTTTGACACGTTTTAAATGCCTACATCTCTATTATTTATTGACATGACATGATGAATTATGACATGATGAATTAAACCATTTTCTTCCGCTGAAGAGGTTAACGTTCGACCCAATCGGGGGTTGTCTTAAACGACCTTTCGACCTTCTTTAAACGCTTAATACGTTATCGTAAACCCGCGTTTTTGATGAAACTGATTCAACAAAAGCTTTTTCCAACATATTAATCGAGTTTGCACGTTAAATTCCGTTTGAAAAAACTAAACCTGTCAACTACAGCGGGGGAACCCGCCACCTCAGGACGTTTTAACGATATTTATCATTCTGTTTTTCGTGAGGTGAGAGCAGAAGACTTGGGACGAAAATCAATCCACAGTCTAGCTGCACCGCCTAACTGTCGGAAGACAATGCCTTACGGCGAGGCACCGGGAAAAGTACCCAGCGGGCAGCCTCGCCCATGACTACCAGTTTGGAAGGATACCTCCGTCTGGAATTAATCTTCAGGATATCTCCTACCTCCTGACTGGTTACAGGATCGATGTCGCTTGCGCAAACCTCTACCTTATGAAGCTGTAATACGGTGTCTACCAAATCTATCGCGGACCACCTTATTCACCTTATTCATCTGTTGGCCGAATTTTAGTTTCAAGAGCAGTTGCCATAAGTTTAACAACCACCCCTGCTCTATAGGAAACATTACTTTTTCCAGACTCCCCCGGCTGTTAGTCGGAGTGCACAATCGGTTGGCTGACGCCGTACGGTGCGCAAACCGTCCGGAAGCGCTCGAAGGTTGACTCCTAGGGGAGACTGGCCCACAGGCCAGCGTCCTACTCTGGCTCTCCCTTCTGCGTGGAGGCCGCTGGATGGGCATTGACGTTTGAGTGTGACCGACCCTGAACGAACTGGTCTTCGTGGCCAACTCCAACAGAGCCCATTAGCTCCGTTTGCAACATGATAAAAATCGTGAAGCACTGTTGGGGTATGCTGGTTCAAGTGGCCGAGGAAAACGAAATGGCGGACGGTTTGCGCCCATTTTTGTGTTGGTAGTACACGACACTACTATCGACTACAGATATAATATTTTTAGAAATCTTTAGCGCGGGTTTTTTAAAATTACAAATTCCATGCTTTATAGACACTGGGTTCGATAGTGTTTCTTCCAGAACTAAAATCGGAAATTAGTTCGTGGGAACAAGACAGTGCAATATGCTAGAGCGGAATGTGAAATGAACGGTTGTCATTTTTTCGCATTAAAACTACCCACTAAAGCTAAATTATCTGTATCTATTAGTCGCACGAAATGCGTTCAAATTTATTCGGACGATTATAAGTTCGACAGGTAGTCTTTATCGACGATCGTTCGTTTCATATTCTGCTCTAATGTATTGCTTCGGTTTAACTAACTTAAGCTATCTCGTTCGGTTGAACTATATTCAGGTTTAGTTTACAAATAAACGCAAGAGGGTCCACTGTGGAACTTACTTTCCCTTATACTCCCGCAGTGATCCCCACTTAGTTAAATAAGAGTCGAGCCCGCATGCTCAAATATGACCGCGATTAAACTCCGATTAACATGCGATTAAACTCCGATTATTCCGATTACATTAGCACTGCATATACCAGTATGCAAATCAAATGGGAAACGGGAATGCATACAATTACCACCATGTTTCGCAATGGACGATCTCGATTTTGACATGCGGTTTTGTGAACAAGCTCCTGCCGTTTAGTTATGTCGGTATGCTGGATGCGGTTAGATGTTTCAATATTGCTGTGGCTATGTTGAATAATTTAGAATATCTAATTTACAAACTAATAATACCTATAATTATAATAATAATGTATTACTTGATCGGAATGAAGACGCATGGAATGTTACAGACCAATAATGATTCATTACGGATAATATTGCACATCCGATCAAATAGAGTAATTACTTTAAACATTCATATTATGAATGTTGTTTCTTTATAAAAAATATCGCCATGTGTCATAACTATTAATTCACTAGTACCATGGACGAATTAGTGAACCAACAGTTATAACTCTTTTTGGGAGTGTAAAATGAGAAACGGCGATAATTTTCATAAAGAAAAACCATAACTGACTAAACTATATTTTCAAGTTATTACAGTATTAGATCGGAGGTGCGATATTTACTCGCTATCCACTTTGCTGTTACGCTAATATATGGCAATGCAGCACATTAACTTCTATACCGTTCAACCGATTGCCCTGAAAATTGGTTTACACGGGCACCGATAATATGTTCGCGCTATCCATTTTGTTGTATTCACCACCAAATAGCGGTGCAGCCCATCAATTCCTGTAACGTTCAACCGATCGCCACGAAAATTGGTGTGCATAGGTTCTGTGCACACCAATAAGCGTGGATAATATTCCAATATTTAAGTTAAAATATTAATGTGGTTATGTAGAATAATTTAGAATATCCAATGTACAATGCTTGGGACTGAACACGTACGAGGAGAGGATGAATAACTTCAATATTACATCATTGGAGAACCGCCGTACCACGGCAGACATGGTATTATTACACAAAGTTATCCATAACAACGTGGACAACCCGTATTTCATACATAATCTATCTTTTCACGTTCCACCACGCGTGGCTCGCTTCCCCCGTACCTTCGAAGTCCCGCGCGTCCGTACTAGGTATGCCCAGAATTCCATCATGTACCGCTTAATGTCAACTTACGATAATCATTTCCAGAATATCGACCTATTTAACATGAAAGAGAATAAATTTAAGCAAAGCATATACTTAAAATTAATCGAAAATGCGACATAGACATTTCTCATGGGATACTATTGTCTTAGGGACTACTTGGTTTTTCGTTCGTTGTTCTTTAACTGTATATGATAGGTTTATATGATGGAGTAATTTTTTCTTAATTTTCTTAACTTTCAAATTTTTCAAATTTTAATTTTTTGTACTGCACATTATTACTTAAAATCTATTAACACCCATTCCTTCCTTTTCCTTTCCTTTTCCCCTCCCAACCCCCACAGAATGCACTGTGAGTATTGGAGACTTAACTAACTAAAACTATTGTTGAAAGCATGTCATCGGCCAGAAATATTGTATTTAATGTAATTGTAATATTTTTTTGTAGCGCTGTATGTTTTCCCTGTTAAATAAATAAATAAATAAATAAATAAATAATAATACCTATTATTACATTAATAATGTATTACTTGATCGCAATACAGACGTATGGAATGTTTCAGACAAATTATAATGATTGATTACGGATAATATTTTCCCGCTATCCAATTGGTTGTAACGCCAATAGATGGCACTGTGGTACAACAACTTCCGTACCGTTTAACCGATTGTTATAAAAATTAATGGTATTTCAGTACGTATAATATTTTAGCGCTATACCCACTTCGTTGTATTCACCACCAGATCGCCACGAAAATTGGTGGGCATAAGTAAATACCCATGCACACCAATGAGCACGGATAATGGGCTCGATTGCGTTTCTTCGTGAACTAAAATCGTAAATTAGTTCGTGTGAACGAGAGAGGGCAACACGCTAGAGCGGAATGTGAAATGAACGGTTGTCATTTTTCGCATTCAAACTACACACCAAAGATAAACATCTGAATCTAACTCCGCACGAAATGTGTTCAAATTTATTCGTACGAATATAAATTTGACATGTAGGTAGGTTTTATCGACGATAGTTCGTTTCATATTACGCTCTAACGTATTGCTTCATCTCGTTCGCTTAAACTAATTTCAGTTTTATTTCACAAAGAAACGCAATCGGGCCCATTAACCGCTTATTATTTATCTGATACTTTCTGATATAAAATATCATATCCTTATTTATTTATTATTATTAAATTTTGAACTTTATTATTTAATGTCATTTAACATTATATTTATTCTATCTTAGTTTTTTGTTTTTCTCATATTTTTTTTCAAAAGTTGCTCGATTGGTCGTACTGATTCACCCCTTGAAAGGTGCCGTGTAATTAAAACTTACCTTCTATACTTTTTTTTTATATTTTTGGTCAGTGTTTTTTTTTGTGTAACATATTAATTAACTTCCGCTTTTCAACACATTGCCTCTCATTAAAAAAAAGTACGTCACGTAACCAGCCGCCATTTTGCTTTGTCATTAGTATTTCGATCGAAATCCGACCTAGTCGTTTATGAACCCACGAAATTTTCAATTTAATAGCAAAACTAATCAAATTCAAGATTAAAAATCATAAGGTCGGTAAAAATATATCAGAAGCCAAAAAAAAAACGCCAAAATTACACCGTTAATTCAACAAACAAGTTGAGTGACGAGGTTGACACTTAAAAGCGTTGCTGAAACATTGTTTATGGGATACTTCGCTTGAGTCACTGCTTAAGAATGTTTGACTCGACTATATAATGTAAAGAAGTACTAAAATGTCACTTACGTACGAGTCGATGCTCAAACATCGACTATAGATTCGGGAATCAGATAGCCTGGCGGCTTTTAAGATGTCTACCCTCGTGCAGCACCGCTAACTGGCCGATATAACAACTACCATCTCTTTGATACCATCAATTCTTCATATAATAATAATAATAATAATAAACTCTTTATTTGCAATTAATTAGTATACAAAAAGGCGAGCTTATTGCCACATGGCAATGTCTTACAACTAACCTAAACACAGAGGTACATGCGCGCATTGTTAACCCATTAAAGCCTGACCATAGATCGGCTCGTACGATTTTGATGAATTTTTGATATGTGTGTCCAGGGGACCATAGAAGTTGACAGCAAAACAAATTTTTTTTTTACCTCTCAACACACCTGATATATGACATGGGTATTTAAATACCCGACAGGCATTGGTGTGTTACTTTTGACGACTGGCATAAATCACCTACACTTGGGTGGATTGCCATATAATAATAAAGAAGAAGAAGAACTAGTAACTACTTTCACTTTGATATATCTTTTAACAAATACCGTGTGCATTTTAAGATTATTTTTTGTATAAAGAACAACCTGACAGCGTTGATTCGGAAAGATTCAGAATGATTAGTCGAAAGAAAGTTCTTACTGCTACCAAGCTGCAAGCTATTTTGGATAATTGGTCTGATGGAGATTGTGATCTAGAATATAACTTTGGCCAATACGCAGACGCCGTTAATATCGTCATAACACCACCCGATGCGGTCGATTCTGTTAGTGACAATGAAGAATTAGATGACAATTTTCAATTGTTGCACCATGAACTGGAGATGCCTCGTAAGATTGCCGGACAATTCGAAATCGAATGTAAGTACGATGATACGAACGAATACATGCCATCGGGCTGTGGTGATGATGATACGGATGTCCAAAATGAACCCAACGTTCAACAAGAAGAACAAGATGGTACGCCAGTGGCTTCAACATCTAGTGGTCGTGGCCGTAAATCAACACCGAAATCAAGGAAGGCACCGAAGCGATCCCTAATCGATGAAACAATAAAACCAAAATGGTCTCGGTTGCAAAATTATCAAGTCGATAAGATTCCATTCGATGATAAGGCTACTTCATACAAAGCGTTGTATCAACAGATTGGTGCCATGAATCCGGTGCAGCTTTGGGAAATATTCATCGACGAGGACTTCCACCAACCAATTTGCTGCGGCCGACAATTGCCCATCATTCATTAAATCAATTGGAGAAATGAAAACATTTTTGGGCGTGTTGTATATAACCGGTTACCACACCTTGCAAACACATGGTTATTGTCATCATCTGGGTAGAACAACAATTATCATCACCCGGGTTAAACGCCAACTTCCGGGACACAACTGGTAATGCGTTACGATTATCGATCATTTTATCGGAAAACTCAATACACGTCGCCGTTGACCGTAATGCGGTGGCAAAACCGAATATGGTCGTTTGAAGTGCCAGGATAACTTGCAACCCGCTCCTTCCTTCCTGGATTACCCAACGGTGTTGCATCAGATAATATGAAGATTGCTAAGGCTAAATAACATATTTCTTTATGTTTCCTCAAGAAAATAAAATCAATTCAGATTTAAATGAGCGTTTATTCACTCCAAAAGATTGTTTTCCATATTGCAAAAAATATATATTTTTGGTATATACCATGGACTGTTGGGTATTTAAAGTACCATTTTCATTAGACCTGGTTTGACAGCCAGGTGTATTGACATATCGCTGTTGGTTTTCCTCCATTACATAGAGGACACCTAAACCTATCTGGTAGGGGTGAGGGTTTTTTGCTTTTCCCATTTCCCTACATTTTGCAGCAATTTTCCTGAGCATTTCCAGACAAAAAAAAAGCGCGACTTTTACCTGTAAAATAACAAAGGTAAATCGCTGAAATTTATACTGTTCTATTATTTATTTTTTAGGCCCATTCTGTGCCTTTACAACAACAAACAAAATGCAGCGATATTTCTCACCTATTCCACGCTAGATTTTTTTTGGTGTCAACACTTTTTTGGGTATTTAAATACCCAGTAGGCTGGAATGGGTTAAAATAAAGATTATTACATAACATACAGACCGTCTGCATAACATACAGACAACTGGAAGAATTTAAAACTAATAATGCCCGAGGAGAGGAAATCGGGAGAGGAAGAGGAGAGAAAGGGAAGAACTGGTTACTTCTTAGAAAGGTAGTAATCCTTAAGGTGAGTCTTTAACGATGGTAAAGAAGGCGATTTTCGTATATTTGCTGGGAGATCGTTCCAGAGTCTTGCACCATGAACACAGAAAGAATAGGAATAGAAATAACTATTGACTAAATAGGATATAGGAATAATATACACTTATGACTCGGAATTTTTAATAAACTGTCAGAGGCTGACGGAAGTACGTATTAAGTACGTATTAAGTATTATATAAGCGCCAGGTTCCCCCACTTAAGGCCCCGCCCCATGTAACTCACCACTCAATGACGTTCAATCTACTAAAAGTGTACAATAACTAAGCAAAGAACGCTATGCTGTATCAAATCTCAACACACACAAAACCACCTTATAGGATATTGATATATTGTCTTCAAACAAAAACGAGTATGTCACAATAGTGTAAGCAAACATAATAACACACCAAGATCTCTAATAAACCATACACATACTGCAACGTCGCCCGATCTATATACATATAATATTATGAACCTCAATACATGGGACGATGGATACAATGAATGAACGCAGAAGCCCGTCGTAGGACTGGAAAAAGATGAAATGTTTTCTGAAAATGAATGACGCCAGCCAGCCTACGATTTTCGCTTCGTCAAGTGAATAGGAAACGCCAACAAAAACCGAAGGGCATTAATGGAAATGAAAAGAAAATATTCATCAATGTTCGAACATTTAACACAAAAAACAAGGCATTATTTTAAAAAGTCCGCGAGTTTGTGCGGGACGGAATATCAAGCATTGCTGGAAGCACTCTTGCCGAATTTAAGTCAGGAAAAATTACACATCCCTGCTCATTCTATATCTTTAGTCATAACTAAATGGTCGTATTGTTTTACAATTTCGTCTTGCAATTGTATTCATTTTATTTATTTATTTTATTTTCGGGAAACATACAGCGCTTCATTAATTATTACTAATTATTCTAATACAGTGTTTCGCTGGTCGATTAATTGTTTCCTACATTATTTTCTTATACGGTAAATCAAAAGTTGCATTGCACTAAATTAAATTACAATCGATCTATTGCAAGGATAGGAAAGGAGAGGGATGGGATATGTAGGATAGGATATAGGTATTCAAATTATACTCTTTGCTATTCTCATTTTCGCTCTGAGTGTTTTGAAACAATTTGTATACTCACTACATAATCACTTCCTAGACGCCTAGTGAGCTAAGGATGGGAGCTAAGGATTCACTTTCATCATCCTTTATTGATATGTAGGTATATGTTTGATATTATTTTTTATTTATGAATTGTATGTCACATTTTGACGTGATGCAATCAATGTTTATTATTGTTTTATCACTATCATCCGATCGAAGGGGAGAAGGGAGGTATTACTTTCCCAAAGAGATGAATATGATACCGATTACAGAGAAAAAAATAGTTTGTTTTTCCTTAAACAGTTTCCACGGCTAGGAAGCTAACGGTTCAGTGTAGCTTGAAACATATGAAAAGTTTTGTTATGTTGGGTTAGCTCAACTGACCGTTTAACTACCAACCGGTAGCCTCCTCGAAGAGATTAACCTAGAAAGTACTTTGTGATCCCTATACCATCTGTGTCGTGGACAATTGGGATCGGATCCAATCTGGGGAAACACTTTGGGCGCTGCTGGGCGGCTAGCGCTTCATTATTCATTAGTCATTAGCCATAGCTTTCGTTAGCTTTGTTACGCGTTAGCCAATCCCGTGTGATCGCGACAGGCAAAGGGCACCATGGCCCGTGATAAATTCGAACTGAATTGCCGTTAGCATCAGGTAGAGCCGTTCAAAACAAAGGAGAAACGTTCATATATTTGCTCTCCTCTATCGTGTACTCTTTTAATCAACACCATCCTATCTCCACGCGCTTCTTGAACCATTAAGTTCTCACGGTCTCGTACTTCGGTCAGCCTCTGACAGTTTACTAAAAATTTGATGTCATAATACTGATTTTTATTCCTACTCTTTATGCGTCCATGGTGCAAGATTCTGGAACGATCTCCCGGGAAATATACGAAACTCGCCTTCTTTGCCATCATTTAAGACCCACCTCAAAGAATACTACCTCTCTAAGAAGGAAGTAACCAGTTCTTCCCTTTCTCTCCTCTTCCTGTCCTCGGGCATTCTTAGTTTTAAATACCTTTACTGGTCTGAATTTTATGCAAACGAACGTAATATTTATTTTCACAGTGCGTGCATGTACCATTATGATTAGGTTAGTTGTAAGACATTGCCATGTGGCAAAAGGTTCGCCTTTTGTAACATTATTAAGTGCAAATAAAGAGTATATTACTATTTATTATTAAAGCCGCGCAAGCTACTCTGAATCTGGGACCAAACCGGAGGGTTAAGAAATTCGTCTAAATCTAGTTGTAAGGTAGCGAGGTCATCCCGCTGGGTCGTCTTCCCTGTGCCTCGCGGTAAGACGTTGGACTCTACGGGTTTAGTTAGACAGTGGATTGTCTTTTATCAGTTAAGTCTTTCACGTCCACTCCATGGGAGACAGAATGACTTGATGCTATTATAACTCCCTGGGGGACGGGTTTACCCATTGTGTTTGACACACCCAGCTGTCTCTCTTTGACACGTGGGCTCAAGTGAAAACATTAAACCACGGAGCTGATTGATGGCGCACTTTTGCCAGAGGGGCACGCTTTTCGTTAAGCTCGTAAGTTTTGTCATTGAAGGTGTTAAGCTTAGATGGTCTTGCTGTAAAAAGCGGCTATCTTTTATATTTTTATATTGTTGTGTATTAATTTTTTTTAATTATGTCTTTTAAATTATATAAAATGTTGTGAATTTAATGGCAAAGTAAAATGTGATGTTTAACATGAGGTACCTGACCATCTATTTACATACTCTGTTTTTTCTGTATTGATACTTTTAAATGCATTGTGTGATTACTTTTGTATAATACTTTTTGATCATTATTATTTTCATATGTGTTTACATATAAAATTGTAAACATGTACAAAAACAGGCGCACAAGGAAATAAATAGTCTATAATTTTAATTTTCAATGTATCTACCATGTATAGCCGAGTTTATTTAACGCCACTGTCGCTTTGTTGTGTAACTTAACTTAACTGTAACTACTGTAACTTAGTAGCTACGTAAGTAATTTGTGATCATATCAACTTTATTGTAGATACACACATTTTACAATAGAAACTGTTTAAATGATGTTTAATGTTAATATTTTAAAATCAAATTATTATTCAATTTGATTCAATTTCTAGTAACGATAACCAGCTTTATGTGATTATTACGGCATGCTTTTATTGTATATTCTGCATTAAAAAAATAATACTGATACTGATACGTGATAAAGCGCTTCAATATCTAATTTAGATTTTAAATTTAAACCGTATATATAAACGTACTGTAAGTTCTTCCTTAACAAAATAAAATTAAAGTAGAATAAAAACCGATAATATTGATGAACCGTTTCGTCCCGATGGACTTTCCCCAACAGCTTGTAATAAAACTTTTTACTGCCCCCAGAGCGACTTTTCCAGCCGTGCAGATCTTTTCGACAATTTCTCGAATACGACGCATTACAAAGTTAGGCGATACGAGTAGGTACCTATATTTATATTCGGGCCCGTTCGCCCTCCAACAAATCGAGTACAGTGAGCTCTGTCGGAGATCGCATATGCTCCAATTCGAATGAGATAATCCAGCGGAGCGGGCATAACAGTTTTAGTGCTAGGCTGGCTAGGATCGCACCGCCCACGTCCTACGATACAGATTATGAAAGAAGTGCGTACTAATACAACAGATGCGTCATGCATTTTCGCGTTCGCGCTCCACTTTCTTTCTATGCAATTAAACCACATCGCTACTAGTTCTTTAGTGACTGCAGTAACTTCGCGAAATAATTAATTCTTGAGAATTAAAGAAGCAAATTCTTATTATTATGGGGCATACCTAATGTAATAGCCTAAAAAGGTGATTTTTGTTTTTTTTTTTTTAAACAAAAGTATTGCATCAAATGTTTAAAAATTTTGAGGATATATTTGTGCCTACGATAAATATATTATGTATATTATATATACGTGATATTTTTGTGTATTGGAAATTTTATATTGGTAATTACTATGTATACATTTGGCCGGGATTGCGTTTCTTAGTAAACTAAAATAGGAACTTAGTTCAACCGAACGAGACGCAATAAATTAGAACGGAATATGAAATGAACTATCGTTGATTTCCCCGCACCAAAACTACCTGTCGAACTTATAGACGCCGGAATAAGTTTGGGCACATTTCGTGTGGTGTTAGATTAAGCTGCTTTATCTTCGGTGGGTAGTATTAATGTAGAAAATTGATAACCGTTCATTTCATATATTTCGTTCACATGAACTAATTTCCGAATTTAGTTCAAGAGAAATCTTGGCAAGAGAAACCTTGGTTGAGAAATTTTGGTATTTCCTGTCATGCTTCCTAACTAGAGCGTGCTGATCTAGAGGTTATCAGGCTCTTAAATTGATGCTAGGCACTGTCCAGACCCTTTGTTCAAATTTTCATCAAAAATTGCTTACTTTCTCGTACTGATTCACTCCCTTCAAGGATGTCGGTTAATTCAACCTGTATATGTATGTTGTTTAGATCTGGATATTAATGTATGTTTTCATTGGGATACGCAATATTTCTACAATATAATACAATAAAATAAAATAAAATAAAACATTCCTACATGCGTGAGCCGCGTATAGGAAATCGTTCGAATTTCTATATATTCCGTACACGCAATTCGCTCCTCTAAACGCAGAGATCCAAGAAAACCTCTTTAATCTGTATTTCTATTCGTATCACATCTGTCGTCAATATTAGAAATTCTGCGATTATTCTGTGCCACCGTGAAACGAGACTGGTTTAAAAGTACAATAGAGAATGGGATTTGAATGCGGCTGGAATGGAGGTGGGAGGAGAGGGGAGGGGGGGGGGGGGAGGTGAGAAGATAAGCCGATTGTTGGCGGAATATTGAACACTTGAATTTTATTTCCGGAGTAATTCTTGCCTTGAACGGAAATGAAGGCAATCTTTGAGCTACATAAAGAGCTTTATTTTAATGTCTCTAGCTAGCCAGTATTTTTTGTTTTGTTTCTGATTGAAAGCAAAATTACTTTGAGGTACGTGATAAATACCATGCTCTAAATACACGTTAGACAATATTCCTACGGACGCAGACATTTTAACTAACGACTCCACGGGTCATTAACCCTTTAAGGAGGAAGGTTTGCAGTAAAATGTGGGAATTATTGATACATAAAACTGTTAAAGGGCGATGTAAATAAGATATATGTTTGTCAAGTTTTGTGAAAATTTGTTCAAAAGATTTAGTATAAATTGATGGACGTAAGTGTCCCTGAGGTATATAGGTACAGATGCAAAGTTGCAACTTTTTAAAAAATTTGACCATTTAAAATTTAACTCAGAAATCATACGTACTAAAAGAAAAAAATTAAATTTAAAATGTCGCGATAAATATTTTATTTAATTATTTTTTAAGTCTGGCAGTGAAATGATTGAAATATTTAAACTTTCTTTTTAACTATATTGAGTAAAACAATCGGTTGTCACCCCTAGACTTTCCCGGAAGGCAGACAATCCCCCCGCGTGCCAAACCTCCTAAAACCTTCCCACCCTCTAACCTCCCCCCACAACCCCCTTACGTTTTCTCCATCTTCCTGCCTCGCCTTTAACTCCCCCTCCCCACCCCCCCCCCAACCATCTCTCTCTCTCTCCTTTCTCCCTCCCCCCAACTCCCCATCTCCCTACCCCCTCCCCAACTCACCCCCTAACCCCCTAACTACCCCCTCTTCCCGCCCACACTTCACCCCCTCTTCATCACCCGCCCCCAAAGGAAAAAACACGTCTCAAATTAATATATAGATAATATATAGCATTGAATGTATTCTTATGTATTCATTCAAGCATTTTTTGTTTTAAATCCCCAATTCAATGAAAATAAAATATAAATGTTGAATATTTTGAATTAAATTTATTTTATTAACTTGTTTCTATTGCAAACAGCGAATCTCTACAACTAACAGACTAAAATGTGTTGTTAGGGTAAATAAATAATACCATGGATTACTTAGAGTATTAGATCGCTCAATGCTATAGTAAGTTTTGGCAGCTAGACTTTTACTACGAACTTTTACTGTGTCACTTAACATATATCTATTATCATAGTTCTTAACCATTTTTATTATTCTTCTCGTATCGAGTATACGGGATATGGGTATTCGTGGTAAAACAGTATGGCGGCGCAGTTTAGGTTGGGTCGTGAACACGCCTATACGTGAACACGCCTAACCTATTTATTTTGTATTCATTGTATTACTTCCATAAAAATATAACAAGAAATATAAAAGTACAAAAATTAAGTATATCAATGGCGTGTCAGCAAGACATGATTGAATTAAACTATTTACATAATGTTCAGCATGGGATGTACTCGGTTTAATTCTCTTCATTGAAGCACCTTGTGATAAATGTCATTTTTTGTTTTTTTTTTATCAGGCGCAAGAACAAATCAAGCGCATGATTTGCCGACACGTGAACATGCCACGTACAACTGACCATGAGAAAAATACGGATTTACATTTTGTATGGAAAAATGTCTTCTTTTATGTAATGTTTTCGTTAATTTTCGAATTTTTGTTTTTATTAGTTATTCTGGTATTCGGGACGGAGACAATTACAACAAAGCAAAAACCATGAAAATCTAAAAATCTGAAGACTTTGTTTTATATATATATATATATATATATATATATATATATATATATATATATATATATATATATATATATATATATATATATATATATATATATATATATATATATATATATATATATATATATATATATATATATATATATATATATATATATATATATATATATATATATATATATATATATATATATATATATATATATATATATATATATATATATATATATATATATATATATATATATATATATATATATATATATATATATATATATATATATATATATATATATATATATATATATATATATATATATATATATATACTAGCTGCACCCCGCGGTTTCACCCGCGTGGTGATGGAAAATTGTGATAATGATGATAGAAAACTATATATCTTTATAAATTATAGCCTGTGTGTTATTCTGATGTGTAAGCTATATTATTGTAAAGTTTCATCAAAATCCATTTAGTAGTTTTTGCGTGAAAGAGTAACAAACATCCATACATACATTCTTACAAACTTTCGCGTTTATAATAGTAGTAGATTGAATATTTCCATTGAAAGTATTTTACCTTTTTTGATTGAAAAATCGAACATAAATTGTGATTTATTGTCAGGATAAATGAATATTACTATGTCTGAAGATATCACGACATACATGGCTTTTATACAATATTCGAAGCATCAAGACATGTTATCCTCATTAGCATTAATTAACCTAACATAATTAGTAACCCAAACTCGAAACGGAAGATAAATAGATCAGATCACATCGACATAAACACAAATACAGGCGTTTACCCGGATTAATCTCCTGGGTAAATATGCCATCTCAATAAATGATTATGTCCTGATTTGATAATCAGAAATATCGATTAAATAATGTTATTAATATCATAACTAGAACGGTAGGATATCTTTGTCAACCTCAAAATGCATGTAATACAGTGTAGTCAAAATACAGTCAATTGAGGTCAAAACAATATTATGATGCTGATATTTGACTGTTGACTATGTAAAGATGTTTGCATATTGAGATTTTTGTTCCGATTGATATGTAATTTTAGTTTTCCTACGCCGCTAGGTATAAAAAAGCTATTTTTATTTTATGAAAACCGTAATAAAAATAATTATAAATACCTACAATAGTTTACTTTCTGTAACGGCAGTCATGTTTTTCATCCTTTTCAATATATATACTTGTTTATAAATTTTGTAGGGACTCGCCGCACATGGGTGCCGATGGCCGACACTTTCTACGCTATTCGCTCGCACTCGCCACTCGCTACGCTCACTCTCTCGGTGGCTGTGGCCGGTGGCTCGTTTGCGCCGAGCCGAAAGCTTATGAAATGTTAGGCTTCGTGCAACGAACTTTTAAGCCATCTCTTGTCCATCGGCAACCATCTCCAAGAAGTACATCGACATGACACCAGAAATAAAACCCACTACCGCCAAGCGATCATATCACTTGATCTTTACATAAGACTTACACTCTTTAATAAATTTACACTTCATTCAAAAGTAATTCGAAACATTGATATTTGCATATCCATGTGTTTAAAAGCAATATGCATTGGCATAAAGACATTTTGAAATACTTTCAAAATAACATCGTCCTATTAAGTAATGTAATAGAGTAATTTTTTACTGTGATTTACCATAATACAGCCTTTTTTTTGGTAAGTGGAATAATCTTTTTTGAGTAGATTCTTTCATTCTTTGTTCAGTAGATTAACTGATTTAGGATGGATTTGATATATTGCGTTATAAAGAATTGTGAATTAGGTAGAAGTAATTAAATGATACCACTATAATTAAAATGTTACTTTTTGCCTATATTTTCGGCGGCTGCGTTGGGCTCCTCAATATATTATAATATCGATAACGATGGAATAGAAAAATCTAGAAACGTTTCTTACTGTAACCTCAATAGAACGCCTAGAAGTTTTTACGAACGACGGAAAATATTGAGATACAAAGAGAAATATTTTAGCGTTGGACAGCAAATGTATGGCTTTTTTCAAGTCATTAGTATATCAATATCGATAACGAATATCTGTTCTAAAGCATATTCTTGCGCGAGATCCCCAGATGAGTGATTTTTTTATTTATTTTAATGGTATGAAAAGCTATGAACACGATGCGCTTTCAAGTGGTAGGTCAAATGTCGCTATTATTGTTTATTTACTATATATTACCTACTGCTAGATGGCTCAGCGCGCTCAAACGCTTCTCGAACATTTGCTCAACAGTCAACATTTTCCAAGTTTAAAATAGGAAAATTCAAATAAAAGATTTTTTTTTTATTTTTTTTTTTGTCAAAAGTTTTATAAATTGTTGTACTGGTTGACCCACTAAAATAATGCACGTGCAGTAATCGTACACTGCATAATTGAAATTTGTGCACACCTGTATAAAGAAATAATTGAAATGTATTAAAAATAATTGTATAACATATTTTATTCAAATGAAATATCAAACAATAATTAAAGAAAATACTAACATTTACATTATATTCAACTTCTGAATTTTAATTTTTCCCCTCTAGTAATATTAACTCTTACAATAGATTTTTCTTCTTTGCCAAAATATCTTTCAAAATAGGCACTTCCGGCTTTAATAGTTCCCCAGGAATTTTACTCGCGTCATGTTGCAGTGGATTATTTTTATTACTGTCGTGGTTTTTATTAAATTCTTCTCCCGAGTTTTTCTTTAAAATTTCCCAGGACTTCGGAGGTGCCCCAGGTGCAGAGTTTATATTTTCCATTGCTGCGTATTTGGAATCCTAGAACCGAAAACAAAACGTTTTAATCTTATTATAGAGTACTATGTTTTGCTACTGATGAGTAGGTACAAAGTGTGATACAGTTTTATACACCACAATTTGTCCTTCTATAATAAGATTTCAGGGAAAATGAAAAGCCTTGGAGAGGATTAATTTAAAAATATAATTATAAATAATTTGGTAAGTAACCCAATTTATGGTATAAGGGAGTTTGAAAATTCCGAGTTTATTTTCCATGTTGATAATTAGCAAAATTTGTAAAATTTTTAACATTTTTAAAATTTTAAACAAAAATTTTAAACGGAATTATGATAGGTGACATTTTTATTCTCATATAATTTAGTATACATCTATTTATGTTTAAAAAACACGAAGGCATATTGCTTTGACAATAAAATTATCTTACGTTGATTATTCTACATAGAATTTTCTCTTCTATTTTAATATAATATTCTCTCTTACTATTTTATGAAATTAGTATATTTTGATTATTTGTAAGTAGGTAATATTAAATATAATATTACAGCCATGACAACTATCATGATAGTTATGTTATTAATAATTAAATTTTAAGCATTTAATTTTGTGACGCATCCAAGTGTAGGAATGCCTATCTACTGGAGTAGTTGATTGTATTGTATTGTATTGTATTGTATTGTACGTTAGTCTGAATAGCGTCGGATAGGTTAAACATGCTTTCCTCCATTTAACCCTCCGTGTACGAGGTGGGGTGCTGTAACACACCTCAGCAATTAAAAACTTGAAATCATTCTTAAACAATAAAGCTGAGCAAGTTCGTCTTTTCAGTAGCTGCAAATGCGAGGTTGCAGTTCCGATCAACTAGAGCTGTCAACTACAACGGGCGAACCCTCCACCTCAGGAAGTTTTAATTATATCAGGTTGTTCAGTCACCCGTGAGGTGAGCGTAGAAGAATTGGGACGAAAACAGTGTACTGTCTAGTTACATCACTCGCCAGTAAGAGGCCAACGCCTTACGGCGAGGGAACAAGAAAGGTAGCCAGCGTGCACCATCACCCCCTGACTACCAGTTTGCAAGGATATTTCCGTGTGGAATTAACCATCAGGATACCTCCAACCCCCCGACTGGTTACAGCTTCGAAGTCGCTTGCGCAATACTCTCCCTAGTGTGGCGGTGGTCGGTGTATACCGAATCTATCGCAGACCACGGCATCCTTTGTCCGGCTTTCACCCAGAATCGGGTAATCGAATGGTCGTTTTAAGAGCGGCTGCCACAAGGCACACAACCGCTTTTGCTCTGTAGGAAACAATACTGTTTCCAGACTCCCCCGGTTGTCAGTCGGAAACACAATCGACTGGCTGACGTCGCACGGTGCGCAAACCGTCCAGGAGCGCCCATCGGTGGAATGCAGACAGTTAGATAGTGTCTAGAAAGTCTAACTATACAGCGTGCGTTGCAGATACCTTTACATATTTTAAATACCATTCAGAATATCATCTTATTAGCTATGTCTGCAAAATGGAAATCTCATGCTTGGTTTTCAACGCTCTTTAGAGGAAAAGCAATAAATAAGACTTAAATAATCGCAAAAATAACTTACCATCAAAAAATTAAAGACAGTGGTAAACAATTAACCTTCACAAAAGATTTATAATATGAAATGAATCAAGATTTAAATAAAAATACTAATACGCAGAAATTTAGGTGCTCAAATTACAAATTGAAAAAAAAACAAAAAATATGTCATTCTAATTACATTACGTTCCAAAATCGATTTAAAAAAAATCGTCTTCGTCTTATTTTTTTATTGTTGAAAGCTACCTACAGACATTCCCATTAATACTTATTCCCTTTTTATATAGTAAAAATTAGACTACAATAATAAAATAACTTAAAATCACTGTGTTATTTTTTAATTCACTCAAAAGTATCTTTAATAAATAGAAAAAAAGAAAATGTTTGGCCATAACATTTCTGGAAGTTACGTAATTTCAAACCATTTTTTCTTATATTTTTGATATGGAAGTTCAAAAAACTGTATTGATTCTCTGCAAATAGGCCATACGCTGGTGGAAAAAGATATTGTTAAATATTGATAATCATCTCTAGGTTTGTCATAAACTGAAGACAAATCTCGCTCGTTTTTATTCTTTTGGAAAACAGTAACAGAATAAAGATAATTTACAATTAATATGGAAATAATTTACCAATTTCGTTTTGGCGAAATGATAGCGTAAGGACCGGGTTTTTAAAATCCGGCATAATTGTATTAAAATTCTTGTTCTCACAACCAGGCCCCAAAATTATGCTTCATATAGCTTTTGGCCGCCACGGCCGGCATGGCCTCTTAAACAAACTGATATAAAAAAATCAGGATCAGATTTCAACTTAGATTCTATAAATCAACTATAGATTCAACTATACATTAGTTGATACATTGCCGCAAGCAATAAGTGTTTTAATATTATTATTAAATCTTTAATTATTATTGAAATCCGTAACCGCTTTATTTTTTTAATTATGCTATATTATTATGTTTTACTGCAAATATATATATTACTGTAATTTACTGTAATTATAATACTGTGTGATTTCCTAAAAATAAATAATTGAATTGAATTAACCTACTGACTGAAACCCATGGAGATGTAATGGATAACACTGCCACATCACCTTATATTCGAAAATAACGCTAAATTTCATGTTTCCATGATTAAACATATCAAAATATCCGAGAATTTAAGGACAGAAATGCAAATTAATAAATGATTTTGGAAAAGGAGCATGGCTTTGAAATAAAACCGGCTCAAACCGGCTCAAACCGGCGTAATCCTTCAAAAAATAATTGCAATTACAGCCATGCTGAAAGGCCCCAATAAAGTCCTTTCTGTTATTCGCATTGTGATTAGCCTCTCAGCGTCTAATTATAATTAGAGTAACAAACATCCATAGATACATACAAACTCTCGCGTTTATAATATTAGTAGGACAGTAGGCTAGAATTTAAATTTCGAATGTCAATTTCTTAGTTTTTTTCCTACTTACTTGACAGTTATCGTTATATTTTAGATAATTCACGCTATATCTTTATAAATTATAGCCTATGTGTTATTCTGATGTGTAAGCTTTATTATTGTAAAGTTTCATCAAAATCCATTGAGTAGTTTTTGCGTGAAAGAGTAACAAACATCCATACATACATATAAACTTTCGCATTTATAATATTAGTAGGATAGCCTATGTGTTATTCTGATGTGTAAGCTATATTATTGTAAAGTTTCATCAAAATCCATTCAGTAGTTTTTGCGGGAAAGAGTAACAAACATCCATCCAACAACATGATACCATCAAACCATAATTATGGTTTGATTAGACCCTCAATATAATTTGTCCGGGACGGCCTAAAATTCAAAAAATAATACACTCCAAAGCCGTTCTCAGTAACCCAGAATGCTTCCGATTGGTTTCTCTTGGTCGATTGGGTCTTTATGGTGTATTATTCTCCCGGAAGTCTCGGATGCACAGCTCTCCGTCTAGATATAACTCTTCACTCTATATTTCGAAAGACTGCTTTATTGTAGAAATAACAACTGGAGCCGTCAACTACACCGGGCGAACTCGTCACTTCAGGAAGTTTCAACGATATATTTTGATCGTTCTGTCTCCCGTGAGGTGAGCGTAAAAGACTTGTGACGAAAACAGTAGGGTGGAGTGAATTTTTTTTTTACATTTAGGATACGGCGGAGTGCGGAAACGGTGCCCTGTACTGATACATTCAGAATATATTAGGAGAGCAAACATGAATTTTGACTGGAAGTACTGCCGCATGGCCATTGAAAATTTCAAAAATCCTGAAAATACGGGATTTTGGTAAATGTAAAACAGTTACTAAAAATTGGGGAAATCGTATGTTTCAACACTATATTAACAATAATTCAACACTACATTATAGAAAGTGAAAAAAACTAAAAATAATATGCATTTTCATTAAAGTTTCTCAAAAAAAAACATCTAAAATTATTAATTTTTCGCCGTTTTGTGAGCTACGACTGTGGCTACGAACTGTTTTTTGTGTTGAAGACCGGCATGATTTTGCACGATTTTAACTTGTTTTGGATCCATCCTTCACGTCTATCTGGCCCACACACGTCAACACATGACTCAGTGACCAGCTTAATGCACCTCTCAGTAGCTTGTGAAGGGCATGGCATTTTGCGAAATGTAGGCAGAATCTCCGTTTCGACTATTTCAATATTCCGAATAGCTCTATAAATGACGTCGGTTTGTATCTGTTTGATCAGGGGAGGCTCAGATACATAGCTCCAATCAATCAAATCTGTATATTCGGCGGCAGAGAAGTTAAATGATGGTAATTTAAACACTCGTATTGGGGCCAAGCCCAAATTCGGCCACAGCAAAATGTTTTCGCTGTGGCCGAAGTATCCATTGCGTTGAAGCACTGGGTCAACTATTTTCATAAGGTTTTCAGGAAGGTACCTCGATAATGTAATCATTTTGTGCAGGTGTTTCGATCCGTACACGCAAAATGGTTTAGTTTTAATTTTAAACCACATCGGAGCATACACTCGGACGACGAAGTCTGCTAAGATACGTAAATTATGTGAAGGTTCGCTAGTAGAAACATATAGTCGAAGTATCCTGTTAGCTGTTGTCAGCCACCGAGAATGAACAATCTTTCCGGGGTTTCGTTTGGCTAAACTTACGTCACATTGTCCTCTGCTAACTGCGTCACATATTTCATACAGGTAAAGCTGATCTGTACTGAGATCACTACGTGATTTTGAAATCTCTGGTAGTTCACATGCGATGGGTGTATATTGAACCACGGAAAGATTCTCACAATCCTTCAACGCTTTACCAATGACGCCTATGAAACTTCTTGGTCCTGTAGTTTTGCCATCAAGATGCTCAAACAGATGTCGTAAAGGAAGTTCGTTGGCATGCAATAGACACACGAGCCATTGAAGAGGGCGATGAAGTTTCTTTTGATGAAGATGAAGACATAATATGATTCCAGCCTTGTTTCCAGTGTTGACTGCCGTACCGTCGCACCCAATTGCTATTATTCGCTTCAAATCACACTTCAATGCTAAATAAAGGTAAAGTTTCTTTGAAATAGTGAGTGCATCTGCTGTGGCCAATGTAATATGCCCGATGTACTGCGAGTCCGGCTCTTTTACCAAGGTTATGAGCTCTTCAACAACAGTTTTTCTGCGATTATCTTCATATAACATTGTTTTATCTTTGCGGCCATCAAACGATATACAAATCAATGAATCATCGCCATCTAGCACGTTAACTGCAGCCCCTGAACTTCGCGTTTGTGTGCGATCGCGCCGAATCTTGCTACGATCGATAACACGTGACGTGTCACTCTCAGTTACCAGACCGATATCTTGCAATGTAGCCGACACGATGGCAGCACCAACACGGTCTGAAATACCGTATCTATCTAATGTCATAGCTACCACTGGGAATTTACTAGGTTCGGGAACATTAATTGCGGGATCAATCGAGGTAACATTAATAACAGACGAAGTAGATTTGATTTCCCTTCTTTTCTGCATAGGTTCATCATTTTGTAATGTCATAGAGTTCTCTTCAAATTGTTTTCTTTTTAACTTCCGATCAGATAAAGCCATATTCTTAAGTGTAGCTTTTTTATCTAGAGATCCAATCATCATTCGTCTTTCGCCACGTTGATCGACCAAAAACTCGTGTTCTTGTTTGGGAATTTCGCGAGTTTTCTCACAAGAACATGTCGACAACGACTGGCACTTACAAGATGCAATATCAAACAAAACTTCACAGTCTTCTTTAAACTTCTGTAGTTTCTTTTTATAATTTTCGTTGTTTAAACTCTTTTGGTAGGATTTCAGAAGGGCGCGGTGTTTATCGTGATAGGATCTTATTTTTGACACTATTGTTTTATGCGGAAGGGGCTCGTTTCCAGATGTTTTCGATTTCGGTAGCAATAATATCATAAGTGGCCTATACTAAATCTTGTCGTCCCTTTTCCGCACATCGTGCCACTGATAAAAGGACATAATATTTCATCACATCACTGTAGGTTGGCAGCACATTTTTTGGTAATTCACAACCAGCACCGAAGATGGGCGACGAATAATTACTTCTTAAACTCATTGTACTACTTTTCTCGTTGTCACATGTCAAATCTAGCTAGATGACTAATGACGCGGACAACGATGCGTCACAATCAACCCGCGTCCCGCACTCTCGCCTCTCACTCCGCGGACTCCCAGCGAAACACTCGGCTAATGTTACCTAATATGGTAAAACAATGCGCGATTGTTAGATTAAAAATAAGACGTCACAGGCCACACTGTGTAACTTTTTTGCAATTTATATCATAGTGGCACTTGTTCATAAGTGAATAAAGGCATTTTTAAAGAAGAACAATTTATTTAAAACGATTTTACATGTCCATAAAGTATACCTTTTTTTTCACACATTTTGAAATCTTTGCGAGCTATGCGGCAGTACTTCTAATTATATTTTTATAAATGATAATATACGAGAGGGTTATGTTAGTGTCAGAGCACCTTTTGCGACATCCGCCACTTCAATATTCCACAAAAAAACCCATACAAGTGCGCTCCACCCTAGAAAACAGTCTACTGTCTAGTTATGCTACTCGCCCGTAAGAAGCCAACGCTTTAATGCGTGGTTTCACCCAGCGGGCCGATACTCACGCCCTTACTTCCAGTTACAGCCAGATTTATCCGACCTCCCGACTGGTTACGGGTTCCAGGTCGATTACGCAGTCCTCTCGCTTGTATAGCGGTGATTCGGTGTCCACCGAATCTATCGCGGACCACAACGTCCTTTGCCCGGCTTGTTCACCCGGTATCGGATAGGCGATCGGTCGTTTCTAGAGCTGCTGCCACAAGGTAAACAACCGCCCCCGCTCTATAGGAAACAAAGCCGTTTCCAGCCTCCCCCGGCTATACGTCGGAATTCGCAGTCGATTGCGTAAGCCGCACGGTGCGTAAACTGTCCAGGACTACGATTCTCAGGGGAACTGGCCCACAGGCACTGAGTCCTATCCGGGCTCGCAGCTCTACTTGGAGCTTCCGGATGGGTGTTCACCTGTGAGTTCGGCGGCCTTAACAATGTATCATAATGGTTCAACTGCACTGGGCCCATTGGGCCGTAGAAGTAACTGTCTAATTAAATAAATACCAAGATGCCGTCACCCGAAACGGCTTCACTGTGCACCTACATGCGGTGGAACCTGTGGCCTGCCAACCAAATCACTGTTTGATCTCTCTAAAGCTTTTCATCTGTCTACAAAAATAGGATCTAATGGGCCCTTGCTGAGTTGGCCACGATACCCCGGGTAAGAATCTTGTGTCTCAGGCCTCACAGCTGGTGAACCGGTTCCTCCTGGCGGGATCGCATCCCGGCGCTACTGGGCGGTTTGCGCACATCGGCGACTCCAATCAGTTGTGCACTCTGACTAATTTCTGAATGAGTCTGGAGATTATGGAAATATACTGTGTTTTAAGCAGCGGGGGTGGTTGTTGTCCTGTTGTCATGCGACTCTTGAAATGACCTTGGGCCACCCGGACGCCAAGGTCCGCGATAAATTTAAATTGAATTACCGCTGTAATACAACAGGTAGAGGCCGCGTAAGCGACTTCGGACCCGGGAGGACGGACCCTTCCAGTCGGGAGGACGGGATGGGGGTATCCTGAAGGTTAACTTCAGACTGAGATATCCTACCAAAACTGGTAGTTAGAAGGTGAGGCTGCCGCTGGTTACCTTTCCCGGTACCTTACCGCAAGGCGTTGGCCTCTAACGGGCTTGTTGGCGGAGCTAGACAGTAGATTGTCTTGTCTCTAAGTCTTCTACGTTCATCCCATGCTGAAAGAACGATCACATATCATTATAACAGCCTGGCGTGACGGGTTCGCCCGTTGTAGTCGATACCGCCCTACTGATTGATAATAATAGGCTACGATGCGATGTTAGAATTCAAGAATATTCAGCACAGCACTTTATTTTAAATAATCTTGCTCGTACGGCAGTCCCAAATCAAACATGATTACTTGAATTTAATTAAGTACGGATAAGAAATTCGCAATTCGTCATTATTTTCTCCGAATTTCAAGGGATTACAAGGTAGCTGATCCCATATGAGGGCGGAATCCTTAATTTGTGAATTTCTTCGTACGCTTTAAGAAAATTCATCGTCTTAGCCGAATAAGTCGAATTGGCCTGCTCATTCTGCGGGGATATGTTGTGAGGGAAATGTATAAATTAAATCTGGTGTTTCAGAAAGTGCTGTAGTTGGATATTTTTCTAGTGAAGAATAAACGTAAGGGCAAGATACCTTACAAGGTATCAGGTTGGGTACATTGAAATTTAAAGGACTAAAATTATACGTATTGAATATTGGAGGCTGAGACCAGTCAGTCTCAGTTGATTGAAAGTTCAGTATTTCCAAATCGGATGCTTTGGGTTTTGGATGTCAAAAGTCACCGTCAAAAAGATGATTACATCGCTTTAATCACATTAAATATCAGGGTCAATACTTACAAACCTCTAATCGTAAAACTAGCAACTATGAATTGCCGCTGCTACAACTTCTAAATGATTGTTGATAAATAGCAGTCGCTGAAATGTGTAGTCTTACCAGTCAGTCATCTCGAGAATTTTTACCTTTAATATGGATGGGCGATTGAATTTTTTCTGAAATATAATAGGAAAGCTTGCAACACTCAACAAGCCATTTGCATGTTGGATGTTATGACATTCGACAAGTTAGCAGACTGTTTTAATTCACATGTCGGTAATTTTCGAAATTCTGGCTCATTCTCAGCCGTGAACTCATTCTCACTCAAAGGTATTTCATTTTAACATTTATTTTTAAGTTTAGGTCATATTCAAATAATTTTAGAAAATGCAAAAGTTGAAAACATTGTTTTTAATGATGTATTACGTAATGGTAAAAACAAAGTATTGGAGCAAAGCATATTGAACACAGTCGTCTGTTGTATTGGCATTAAACTACTTCAAATCACTGAAAAAGCACGCCACATTACAATCCAAAGCTTTAAAATGTATGTACCCACAACAAAACTAATAATTAAGTCGGTCAGGCGGCTTTATGAATTTGTATTGTTTCAAGTCTACTTACTCCATAATAAATTGACCATAAGTTTACGGTCAGGTACCGTTCATATTCGTCCTGTGACAGAGCGTTTGCTTTAGTGGAAAAACAAAAGAGTTATTTCTCAAACATTTACATTCCCGGGCATTGGGACCCTGCGATATTAGCTGCGAGAAAAAGGAATCCTTTCATGATTGTGGGTATGAAACGAACAGCCTTTTATACCTATGATTTAAGCCTTGGAAACGAACGGTATTTTGGCGCTACTCAAGAAAAATATATGAAAATAAACCGAAAATTACAGGCTCGCATTTTCGCACAAAGGCAGGCTTGGTACATTGCACCCCGAATGTACAATAAATTAGATGAACGCATTAATATGTTAGATAACATCGACAGTTTTAAAACTGCAATTCATAAATGGCTACTAGACTTGGGGCGCTCTGGAAAGGAGAGGGAACTATCAATTGTGGTTTAATTTGTTAAATATATTTTTAACCTTAATGTCCAAGGCAATGAGAAACTTTTTTAGGTCCAAATTTTAAATAGGTTCCTTATCGAGGGATTCAATTAAAAAGTTTTTTAAAAATAATGGTTATATTTTTCAAAAAACTCTTGAAACTAAAATTCTTCGGATATGGTCGTTCTCAGGTATCATGTCGCCTTAAGGGTAAACTCCTTAAAGTGCAGTCAGTAAATGAATGCACAGGCATAGTTTATTGCTTGCATGGAAATAATGACCATAACTCAATCAATTGATCCAGCGTAGGCAAGTAATTAGGATTGTCAAAATCCTAGTTCCTATGTACTTGTCGGTTGTCGGCCCAAGCGCAAGCGCCAAATATTACACTATTTTTATTGTCTGCTTTACCAAGATTTGATTGATCAGGCAGACATAAAGAAAACCGGACTGTCTGGTTGAAAACCGAACATCTGGCAAATCTATCCATGATTAAGTCCACCAATCCTTATTCGTTTGTGAACCTGGTAGATTTTCTTCAAAATAATAGCTATAAATAACATAATTGATTATGATAATATAAAGTATTGCTTAGCGCAACTACATAGAACGATTTGGTAACCCTTCTGAGACGTCAAAATGCAGGTGTCGTTAATAGAATTGAAGTCCAAACTAATAGAATTTATTTGGCCATCTATAAAAACATTGGTAATGAAAGACTGATTGATTATAATAACCCAATAATTTGTCAAGGGATAACAATAAAATCATTATCGCATTTTAATATATAGTATAGAATGCCATCAATATATGGAATTCTATCTAAATAGACTTATAACATCTGATCATTAAAGTGCGTAATTATTACGTATCGAAACTTAAAAACCAAATAAAAAAATGGCAAATATATGTCAAAATTATTAAAATAATAATATTGCATTATTTTAAATCATATAGAAGTGTTTAGATCGCCAGCTACAGTGCGCCTCCATTATCTTATACCTTGAAAGTTACCAAATTGAAGATAATAATCTATTTTAGAAACGATGGAAGTCAACTACACGTTGCGTTTCGTAATTGGTTTCTATATCGTAGTGAGACGTTAAGGAATCTATTAAAGTATATAATCAATGATAACACCTACGGCGCCATCTAAGTGTGATGTCTCGACCACGGCATGATAAACAGGCACGGTCGGTAAAGTAGAGCGGGCGGGGAATCTCGCCAATGCAATCTGTTTTATCGGCGGAGCGCGTCGCCGAATGGCTGTCGTTGGCACCGCGAAATGTAACCAAGGCGGCTGGATATGTTTTCTTTGTCAAGATGTGGAACGATTATTACCGCGATAACAAGTCTTTCCGAGAGGAGCTTACATGGCTTTTTTTTCAGTGCGCCCGCGGCTCTACTTTGTGAACGTAATGTTAAAATCATCCATCCACGGGCGAAACCATATTTTAACCCTTCAACAGTAATGCTAAAAAAGTTATGTAGTAATTTAGTTATGTGGGTACACTCGACCCGTATTTTTAAATGCTCCAAAACGAAAATTCTATTTATGGAGCAGTTATTTTAGGATCGTTTACAATTTCCCAGCACACCAATCTACGAGGAGGAAAAGTATTGTGGACAGGCATTTTTCTTCTAGATGAAGACGGAAATTTCCGTTTTGTCTTGGTGGACCTATTTTATTCACCATCTTTTCAACCCTCGCCATGACCAAATGACGCTTGCCAAATTTCAGCAAAATCAGACGGGCACTCTTCTTGGAGGAATACAGACAGGCAGACAGACACACACAGAAGTGCGTCCACAATATTTCCTTGCCAGGAAAGCAAAATACACACTAATAATTTCGATCATTTTAATGTTAAATCTCATAGAACATCGCGTCGGTTTTTTATTTTCCATTTTTTATATACTTTTTATGATGATTTAAAAAATGTATTACCTGACCTACAGCCATAAAGGTTTTTTATAAAATGAAGAAAAAGAAGAAAAAAGACGAAGAAGAAGAAAAAACGAAGAAGAAGAGGAATAAAAAGGAGAAGGAGAGGGGGAAAGAAAAGGAGCAGGAGTAGGAGTAGGAGAAGGAGCAGGAGAAGGAGCAGCAGAAGGAGCAGGAGAATGAGAAGGAGAAGGAGAAAAGGGAGAAGAGGGAGGAGGAGGAGAAGAAGAAGACAGAGAAGAAGAAGAAGATGGAGTAGAGAAGGAAAAGTTGGAGAAGTAGGGGGATCAGGAGAAAAATAAAAAGAAGAAGAAGTAGAAGAAGAAAAACAGGAAGAAGAATAAGTAGAAGAAGAAGATGATGATAAGGATGAAGGATTTATCCCGACTTACTCTACTCATTCCGCACCTCCGCCTGGACTTGCACAGACTTATCCTACTCATTACTTACCTCAGGTCTAGTACTTCTAGGTCGATTTCCTTTGCAGTTAAAGCATTTTAGATAGGACGGAATAGGTATCCAAGGAAGAAGAATATCTTCTGGTGGATTTTTCATATTATAAATAACTCCTACAGCGCCATCTAAATGTGAAGTCTCGACCGCGGGATGATAAACAGGCACGGTCGATAAAGCAGAGCGGACGGCGAATCTTGCCAATGCAATCTGTTTTATCGGCGGAGCGCGTCGACGAATGGCTGTCATTGGCACCGCGAAATGTAACCAAGGCGGCTGGATATGTTTTCTTTGTCGAGATATAGAACGATTATTACCGTGATAACAAGTCTTTCCGAGAGGAGCCTACACGGTTTTTTTCAGTGCGCCCGCGGCTTTACTTTGTGAACGTAATGTTGAAATCACCCATCCACGAGCGAAAGCATATTTTAACCCATCAATGAAGATGCACAAAAAGAGTGTCAGGATTTAACGATGTGGGTCTACTCGACCCATATTTCCAAATGCTCCAAAATGAAAATCCTTTTCATGAGGCAGTTTTATTGGTCCTTTATACTTTCCCGGCCCACCAACCTACGAGGACTGAAAGTATTGTGAACGAGCGCTCACATTTAAAAAAAAATATGGACACGAAAATATTTATATCGAGTCCCCTTGAGATGAGTAAGGCCATTTCTAGATCGAAGTATATCTGTGTGGCTGCATTTATTCCTCCACGATAGCACCCAAACGCTTATACCGATTGATATGAAATTAAGCATTCAGGAATCGTTTAGTAAAATGTTTGTGGTTGAAATCGCCCCTCCAGGGGGCGTACTAGTCATGTTTAAATATCGAAATAGATGCCTTGCTGTGTCGAAATGGCATTTATTTTTCCCCTGTCAGTTAATAAATTTGCGTAAGCGATGGAATCGAAAGACTTTATTTCGTTGTATTATGATATATTCGACATTTCATTGCCGTAGAGTTCCTCATTCGATTAATCCACATCATGCTCAAAACCTTTGTGAGAGTGGCCACCCTTCACTAGACTCCAATTGATTGTGAGCGAAGGGTGGTTCTCATCAGGAAGTTTTCTCCGTTTTTGAAAGTCGTTGTAGTTGAAGTTGAAGTATTTATTCAGAAGGTCTGTAGTAGGTTGCCAGTCCGTAACGCCTTGATTGATATTTCGCCGTTGTGTAGGTAGTGTGGGCGCGAGGTGAAACCGTAGTTGTGTATCCGAAGTGTGAAGCGCCGCGATCGATTCGAAGATAATGATAGTCGCGTATACTATGCGTGATTCGTTGACTCGAAGTGAAGTGTAGAGCGCGAGTACTTGTTAATGTGCGGATACTATCTTCCAGGGAATGATATCGATCGATCGAAATCTACTGCGTTTTATATGGCATGCAGTGACGCAATAGTTATAAGTGGGGTGAGAAATAAGCGTGTTAACTCGTATCGATCAGGAGAAATGACATTAGTCATCGTTTGACTCTGCATAAAATGGCGAATTTAGTTGGAAATCAATTGCAGCTGGCTCGTATATATTCGAGCGAATTTGCGGTTTCGATTCTGTAGAAATTACTTTTTTGTTGTGGGTATGTTGGACTGAGGCTCCAACAACTTCCATATGTCGTCGGCATGGGATCTATGCTCAAGAAATAAACGTACGCATTGAAATGGCTCGCTCAACTTTTTTCAAAATGAGCGAAGTTTTGTGTCATAGAGATCTAAGTCTCGGTCTAAGGCTACGTATAACCGGCTGCTACATTTTCTCTGTCCTACTATATGGCGTAGAAGCATGGACTCTCACTCAAAACATTACGAAAAGGTTGGAGGCTTTCGAAATGTGGCTATACCGGCGTATATTGCAAATCTCATGGCTTGACAGTCACTAATATTGAAGTACTGAGCCGACTTAAGAAAAAGATGAAACTTCTGAACACTATCAAGCACAGGAAGATGTCGTACTTCGGTCACGTCATGATGAATGACAAATACAAATTGCTCAACCTCATTATCCAAGGCAAGATCGCTGGGAAGAGAAGCGCCAGCAGGAGGAGGCATTTGTGGGTAAGGAACCATCGGGACTGGTTTGGCTGCAGTAGGTACCACTTCGCTGTTCAGAGTAGCAGCCTCTAAAGTGAAGATAGCTATGATGTTGTCCAACCTTCGATAGAGGTGGAACTCGAAGAAAAAGATGTTGTTGGGGGGGGGGGGTGAGGGGTTGGGGGGCGCGGGGGGGGGGGGGGGGTTGTCTGCTTGCCGGGAAAGTCTTGCGGTTTACATAAACGATGAATATCATACCTATATCATATGTTACATCTAAAAGACAGTAAGAAATTTGACGGGAAACACAAAATTTCGGGGGTTAGAAAATTAAAACTATTGAACGCCCGAAACGTTGCATACCTCAATAATAATTTTCGAGCTGTTGTAGGTTAGGCCACTACACCTAATAATTCTTTTATCCTTAGAGATACAAATTTAGCAGGTGAACGTGTATATTAAATAAAATATAAACTTTTTAAATTGAAATTGCGAGTTACTTTATATTGCCGCTACCTACGCCTTGACGCATCAAATTGACATTTTTTTACTTAAAAATAATTTGTTAATAATAAAAAAAAAAGCAATCTGACAAGTAGCCAAAAATTGTTTTTATTTGAATATTAATTTCATAAATAAAGCCGAGAGGCGCCGTCCCTTGGCCGGCGGCGGAAGTTGGGCTCTATTACAACACCTCAAGCGGCGCGGTTTGTTTCTCAGTTAAGGGCGGGTTTGGGCAACGCGCCAACAGATGGCGGTAATATTTTATTAAAATATAAGGCAGAATTAATTATTATTTTTGTAGCTTGTACATATCTATGAGATAATCCAACCAAAATTCCTAAATCACAGTGTGATTTAGGAACCCAACAAGGAATCTGTGTTTCAAATTTTATGTCTCTAAGTCCAATATTACGAGATTGATGCTTGTGTGCCTCCTCGCCGACCGATTTAAACAACAATTCTTTAACTTTTCAACTCTTGCCATGACCAAATGATTCCTTCATACCAAATTTCATCTAAATGGGATTAGGCATTTAGACGCTATCATGGAGGAATACACACACACATAGATACTTTAATCTGAGAATGGTCTTAATCGTCACCGGGGGATCAAGTTGTATATTTACGTGTCTACATTAAAAAAAAATGCGGGTTCAACATAATATCCCTCCTGGTCGGTTGGAAAACCAGGACGGTAATAATCTTAAAAAAGTGGTTAAAATGTAAAAATATATATCTTCTTACTGTAATAGAACTTATTTGATGTTAGAGGACGGGATAAAAAAGATTCAACATGGATGCCATGCACACACGTTGCTAGTTGAGGGTTAGCCTGCCGCTGAAAGCCCTCATTCATTTCAGCGAAGAATATAAATGGGATATTTTCTGTGGATATTAATAATATGATGGATATAAAAGACTGGAAAACGAGAGCCCCTAAAAAGTGTTTGCTTTAAGACTGTATTATACATTTAACGAACGGATAAAAAATAATCAAAGGGAAAATTTAAGCTCAGTACGTTAAAATTTTCAAATTTCGAGCCGCATATGATTTCATCGCGGTTTGTGGAGGACGTTCAAAAATTATTTACCATATATATCAACGGTCTAGCTGCTATCGAAAAATAGCGGTTTGTTTCAGATTGTCCAAAGAAAAACAAAATGATTCGTGAACAGTTTCCAGATTTTCTTAGTAGATCATAAATCTTTTGCACGCAACAGCACCATCATCAAGGTTTGCAGATTGAACATGTTAAAAAAAAAATAGCAGCATCTCGGTTCGAGTTGTGAGAAGTGATCGAGAATTATCTCTTGTAGACGGGTGGTATTTGTAAAAGGTGTCGCAAAATTTCCATCAATCAAAATCATTTTATTTTATTTAGTAAAAAAGTTATTTAAAAAAATTGGGTGATTAATCTTGCGCCACCTTGTAATTAGAAGGTCTACACTTTCCACGCCCTAAAGATCTGCTAGACTGCTTATATAATGAGTTGTAAAAGCACACATTTTGAATATAATCTTAGTGTTTCTAGATTCAGAGGCCAGGATTTTTTCAGGTATGAAGCGAGCAATTGAAGCAAAGACCATATTTTAGCAGATAAAGCTGACCTCTTTCTCTTTCACTTCGCTTGATGTTCTCAGACAATTTGTCAGATTTGTATAGCACTTCGTGTGGCACTTTGCTTCTTTGGCTACTAATTCGCCAACCACGAGGAATGCTTGAAGTTCTACGTTAGTGTTAGTTTATGCACATCTCCTAACTCTATCGTCTTGTAGAGATGCAATCTTATGTAAATATTTTCGAGTGATTCCCTATCTTATTGCATATAAAACATATTTCATCTTTTATTATACCATATATTCATAAAATAACATAACTATCATGATAGCAGTATAATTGCAATATTCTTGCAATAATAAAAATAATCCAAGGAATTAGATGTCGGGAAATATTAAAAAAAAATAGAAATAGAGAGTGAGAATACATCAACATGACCAGTTATAGGCATTAGAATGAACATAATAAAAATGATAATGAAATGTAAATACACAATTATGCCTTTTGTCAAATTGCAATCAAACCTGATTTGTCATTCAATCCATCTTAATTGTCAAAATTCAGCGACGATAGCTACAATTTTTTATATAATACTTAAAAATTACAATTACCTATTGTTTCTTGCAGGTAATTCATTTTAATAAATTATTTTACAATAACCATCAGACTGATAATTTAAAAGTAAATAGTTTTATATTCATCATATTTAAAAAGTTATACCTGAAAATAAGTACACGTTTGTCAGACTTTACTTCAGTGGTTATGTTTCAAGAAAACCACACCATTACCTAAAGGTTAAATGTCGCTGAAGAATTAATACATCAAACCCTTAGCATCCTTTTTATATTAGGTGGTTTAATTAGGTCTTCATTTGCGTGACTTTTTTCCTAAATTATCTTTTTTTTATGAAAGAAACAAAAGGCGGCCATGATATCCTTCTAGGCCATTCGCGAATGACAGTTACAAAGGCCGAATTTCAGGCCGGGCGTTAAATTGAGCGAGCGCTAACAAAGCTTCAGCTGGGCTGAAAAGCAATTTCCGGTTCAGGGCACCGATGTGACGTAGATTAAGCCACGTCCTAGCAAAGTCAATTGTCACATAGCCTGCTAGTAGGCGGAAACCCACAGAAAATACTCACATGGGAGAAAGTAGATAAGTTAAACTTGCTTTGAAAAGGAATAATTAAGTACGTTGATTATATAAAAACCATTGATTATCTTCTATATATATATATATATAAAGCAAAGTCGGGTTTGTTCGAACACTTATAACTCGAGAACGGCTGGACCGATTTTCATGATTTTTGATTTGTAATATTTGTCTCCGACCCGAATACCAGAATAACTATAACAAAAATTGGAAAGTTGGCAAAAAATTAAAATAAAAAAAAATAAAAAAATCTCATACAAAATGTAAATCCGTGTGTTTCCCATGGTCAGTTGTACGTGGCATGTTCACGTGTTGACAAATCATCCGCTTTATTTGTTCTTGCGCCTGATAAAAAACAAAAAATATCGTATATCACAAGGTGCTTCAATGAAGAGAATTAAACCGAGTGCAGCCCATGCTGCACAATATGTAAATAGTTTAATTCAAGCATGTCTTGCTGTCACGCGATTGATATACCTAATTTTGGTACTTTTATATTTCTTTTTGTATTAATATCTTAATAAAGTAGTGAACTTAATATTTATTTCGTGTAAATATTAAGTTCAGCTAATACATCTATAATTACAAGTATGTTCTCCGAAATTAAAACTAAATAGTTCAGCTAATACATCTATAGGTAATTACAAGTATGTTCTAAGAAATTAAAACTTTTTTTAAAATTATTAAGTTAATATTTATTATATAGCTAGCTGAAACTTTTTTTATTAAATATTAAGTTCAGCTATTCTGTAACACGACATTCATTGACTGTTAGGCGCTACGAAGTTCGCCGGGTCAGCTAGCATATTATAAATGGTTTATTTGAATGGTTTATTTGGTTTATATAAAAGCTGTAGCGATAGCCAATTTGTGCTACTTGGGCTATAGCTCTGTAACTACGTGCCATGCGCGATTCATTTATGTATCATTGAGTAGAGCAAATTAGCCATTGTTCAGCGCCTCTGACCCATGCAGCTGCAGTGACGCTTGACACGCGTCGCAGTTTGAGCTGAAAATTGAAGCTTATAAAGCTTTCGTTTGCTTATTACTCGTTAGGTTGAATACGTAAAATGATTGCGTTAAATAGAATACGTAGCTCTCTAAATACGTCTAATATAAAAATAATTCATAATTAGTGCATATCAATGGTTATAGTACATTTAATATTAGTTTTATTGATAAAATCAGAATACTTCCGCTATGGCGCCTCCTAGACGTACCATATTGCGCCAAAAATAGAGAGGAGGCGGAGGGACCTGGCGGAGGGACCGGCCACAGCCAGCCACCTCAACTGAACGGTCCTGAAAACGGAGGAAGCTCGCCAGAAGATGCACCCCTACGCCATTCGAGTTACTGCTCTCTTCGCTGCGCGCAGCCTACTAGAATGATTTGTCCACCTTACATTGTGCATTGTTAGTCTTTCTATGCCAGGTATCTTCAATAAATAGACTTTATATCTGTATGTTACTTGGTCCTACTGGGTGTTACTGAGATGTTACTTTGAGCTAATGGGTCCTTGCTGAGTTGGCCACGAAGACCCATTCTGTTCAGAGTTGGTCACGCTCACGGGTGAACATCCATCTGGCGCCCTCCACGCATGAAGTGCGAGCCCGGGCAGGACTCTGGCCTTAGGGCTAGTTTCCCCTAGGAATCAACCTTCTGGCGCTCCTGGACCTTCTGGGGAGTCTGGAAGCAGTACTGTTTCCTATAGAGCGGTGGTGGTTGCATACCTTACGGCGACTGCTCTTGAAACGACCATCGGCTAACCGATCCTGGGTGAACAGCCGGGCAAAGGATGCCGTGGTCCGCGATAGATTCGGTAAACACCGTTTCACCGCTTCTTAAGGGAGAGGACCGTGCAAGCGACCTCGAACTCGTAACCTATCGAGGGACCGGTGCAATCTGGTCGCAATTGTAAGGGCGTGAGTGTAAGCCTGCTGGGTAACACACCTAGTTATCTCGCGGTGAAGGCGTTGGCCTCTTACGGGTATGTGATGGAGCTTGACGGTGGACTGTTTTGTCCACTTCATTCACTTCATGGAAGAACTTCCTGAGGTGACTGGTTCGCCCGTTGTAGTTGACAACTCTAGTTGTATGTTACTTGGTGATAGCGAACGGTTTCGTGTAGCTTGGGCCTCAATATACATTGTGTACTCGGATTGGGTAACTCACGATTCAACTCCTATTCAGTATCCGCCTCATGTAGATGTCTACCCCGGGTAAGACTCTCGCATATCAGGCCTCTCGGCTGGTAGTTCGGTATCTCCTAAGAGGTTACCTCCCGGCGTTACTGGATAGTTTGCGCACTGTTCGGCGATGCCAATCGGTTGTGCACTCTGACTAATTTCTGAGGGAGCCACTCTTGAAATGATTATTAGGCTACCTGATCCTTATTTCAGAGTCGGACAAGATGCGTTTGGTCAGTGATAGATTCAAACTGAATCACCGCTGAATTTACGGCAGGTAGAGGTCGTGTAAGCGACTTCGGTCCCGTAAGCAGTCGGGAGGAAGGAGGTATCCCTAAGGCTATTTCCAGATGGAGATATCCTGCAAAAACTGATAGCCAGGGGGCGAGGTGGCCCCACTGGGTTACCGTCCTAGTGCCTCGCCGTAAGCCGTTGGACTTTGGCGGGTTCGTGGCTTTGTTGGACGGTAGGTTTATTCCGTCCGAAAGTTTTCTTCATTCACCTCAAGGGAGACAGGACGATCATTATCGTTAAAACTTCCTGAGGTGACGGGTTCGCCCGTTGTAGTCGACATCTCCAAATGTATGTTATTAGGTTTCATTCATTTCACTACTCACCTATATATCCCTCTACCATGTATCTCATTGAGCTGCATAATATAAGACTTTTCACGGAAATCACTGCGGTGGCGTATACAATATCACCTACCCGTTTTTTCTACGATATCGGATCATTTCGTTTGGTCAGTCAATAATTTAATTCAAAGCGATGAGACAAAAATTTGGGCCTACTCCAATTGTTGTCTGCCAAATAATAATATTTTATGAAAAAAAACGTAGAAATTGAATTTGATTTGATTGATTTATAATATTGCAAAGTACTTGGTAATTATTGGCACTCTTCAATATTGCCGGTAATTCCGGGGGAATACTGTATACATATTTAAATACGACGCGACGCGCCGTAATTTATCAGCTTGTGAAATATCGAAATTCCCTGATCAAAGTAAAATGTAAAACTCCTCAGATTCCAATATATGCAATGGCAGAATAATGACGACCTATATGCTTCATTGGAAGATAAGCTTTGGGAAAAAAATCACGAGAGAAATATGCTTCATAGGGACGATTCCAGAAATATTTATCGAGGTTTAAAGAACTGAAGCGAATCACTAGAATTTGAACCGGGCTATGAACGTGATCTTCTTCCTGAAGTGCAGTCTCTTAAGGGTTGGCACCATTTAAACTCTGGGCTATTCTTTGTGACTTGGTCATTTTTTTTTTGCGACTGCTCCACTCATAGACATATTTGTATGTTGCCAACAAATTGTATTCTAAATCACACGTATCACAAAAGAGTGGGCATTTACACTTTTCACGAGTATAATCCAACCTGAAACACGCAAATGAGCGCAAGACAACCTCTCACTTAAAAGCCTCAGTACTAAAAAATTGCGCGAGTGGCGATTTTTTTTATTCCTCCCTTCCCCCCCCCCCCCCCCCCAACCCACCCCTTACACCTACATGTATGAAGAGTGCTATATATTATAATATTATTTCGTAAGTAGAATTATGTTATGTCTTTAATGTAATCAAAAACATACTTATTACTAAAGTAATCAAGTACATACTTATTACCTCGAAAACTACCAAAATTCAAAATTTTTCCGGAGGCAGAAAGGACTTAAAGAGAATGAAATAATATTTTATATGCGTTAGTTTGAAACTATTTTGCGATCTTCCCGCAATAAGCCCAACGGAAAGTATAAATAAGTTAAAACATCCCAGCCTAATTATAATAATAATAATAAATATAATTATAGAGCTAAATCTTCATTCGTAGCATAGAATTGTAGAGGCTGTACTTGGTCTAAAGCTGTCATCTAAAAGTAATCATTAAATCAACAACCATCTCTTTTGTAATCTTCTAAAGACATATAATCCTATTCTATGTTTCTCTTCCATTTCTTCAAAAATGGATATAGCGTAAAAAGGAGAAAATGGAAATTTAATTTAGCCAACATTCTAATCGTACGTGGAATTCAGCTGCGTGAAACTCCCGGTGTTTCATTTGCAATGGAAAACGCTTGGCTTGTTCTCTTAGTGTGTAACGAGTTGCCGGAATCCCATGGCCATTCGCTGAATCAAATTTATTCCTAATGCTCTAGCGTCAGATATTGCTTTTTAATGCTCCTAATATCATAGCTTATATATATAATTATCACAGCTTATCCTACTTCCTACTATTATATAAACACGAAAGTTTGTAAGAATGTATGTATGGATGTTTGTTACTCTTTCACGCAAAAACTACTGAATGGATTTTGATGAAACTTTACAATAATATAGCTTACACATCAGTTTTCTATCATCATCATATATATCATCATATATAGTTTTCTATCATCATTATCATAATTTTCCATCACCACGCGGGAGAAACCGCGGGGCGCAGCTAGTATTATAATAAATTATTCTTCTATATGATCCGTTTTGAGTTTTTATCCGTTTTGTAGTAGTAGTAGTAGTAGTAGTAGATGGAGTGGGGGGCTTGTTTCCAGCCCTTGATGTCACCTAGATCTGTAAGGTCTTTTGTAACTACCCACTGTGTGGTTAGGCTAATGGTCAGCTAGTAGCCCGGTACTTCTTACCAGTCCAAGTAGGTCACTGACCTTCAAGTTGGGCAGATCGCTGGCTTCGAGAAAGGCTCGTCCCAGTAAACTGTGTCTTTTGGCGGCGAGCCCTGGACAGCGGCCAACAATGTGTATGCTGTCTTCAGGTTCCTCGCCACATATTCGGCAATCCTTGCTCTCAGTCAAGCCAAGGTTGAATAGATGAGCTCTAAGGGTCGTGTGTCCGGTGAGGAGACCGATAGTGGTTCTAAGGTTCTTCTTGCTCATGTCAAGTAGGGCCTTGGTTTTCTTCTGTAGTGGTTGCTCCATCATGGCTTTTGCCTGGCGACATCCTTGGCTCTGTTTCCAGGATGCACGTAAGAGATAAATTAAAAAAAAAAAGTATCGTCATTCCTTCCTACTACTATATAAACGCGAAAGTTTGTAAGAATGTATGTATGGATGTTTGTTACTCTTTCACGCAAAAACTACTGAATGGATTTTGATGAAACTTTACAATAATATAGCTTACACATCAGTTTTCTATCATAATCATATATATCATCATATATAGTTTTCTATCATCATTATCATAATTTTCCATCACCACGCGGGAGAAACCGCGGGGCGCAGCTAGTATTATAATAAATTATTCTTCTATATGATCCGTTTTGAGTTTTTATGGTAATCTATCCACATTTTTTATAGTATGTACCTATGTACTGAAGTGTCTCAACAAAGATGCCTACTTTATTTTATATTACTTATTTAATAATGTGTTCGGGATATCGCGTCTCTTAACCCTTCGAGTAGCGGTATAATTTCATGGCAGACCGCGGCAATTTATTGGAATTTCTCGCAATATCGCTGCGCTCGACAAAAAGTACTATAACTATGGAACTACTATAGCAATTATAAAAAGAATAACTGTGCAATCATCGCATTGACATTTCGTGTATAGAATATTGAAATCTCATTTTGTAAAACAATTAGATAATTATAAATAAATATGAGAAATTCGAAAAAGTGAAAAAAATTCGGCATTTCTAAGTTGTACTTGTCTTACGGTAAAACACGGAACCTTATTTAGAAATTGTAAATACTATCGTTATCTTTATTATATTCTTTATCAAAGGTAATATTTTGTTTTGCTTATTTATATACAAAAATATTTAAATATTAGCTCATAAAACCAATAAAAATTTGGTAGATTTCTCGGAAAAAAAAAATATGTTTGACAATGGAATTTTACCAGAAATATCCTCAAAGTGACGCGCGAAATTATTCTAGCGGCCGTCTATGTATCTATGGTAATAATGAGATATTTGGTATGGATTATAGGATGTGTTGGCATTAGAAAATAATATTACTGTGCGCTCCTGGAGCAAACCCGATATTGGTCGTTAGTAGTCAACGGTGTTCTGATTTGCAACCAAATTTGGTCGGTACGTAGCCGAAGGGGACGTAGCAATGAGTATTGGCTAAAGAAAAATCAAATACATTTTCTTTTTCGTACGTATTTATAAAGCATTTTCACAATGAAACACACTCCTAAAAATATATTTTATAAAGAATTAAACTATGAAGCTGGCGACAAAAGTACCAAACTAGCGGATGCCAGATGAATATCGTAGAAAAATTAAAAAGTGTGTCAACACTGAATTACAAGATTTGACCTAACGGACATAACAACATACCTACTGACGAACATAAAAGTTGTATGAAATCTTTTAAAAAAGGGACATAAAATCCGCTTTCTGAAAAGAAAAATATGAAAATTGATTTCAGCTACCATTCTAGTTGTTCGTGAAATTCAGCCGCGTGAAACTCCCGGTGTTTCATTTGCAATGGAAAACGCTTGGCTTGTTCGCTTAGTGTGTAACGAAAAGCCGGAATCCCATGGCGATTCGATGGAACAAATTTATTCCTAATGCTCTAGCGTCCGATATTGCTTTTGGAATTCTCCCAATATAACAGCTTTTAGTTAAAACTATAATCTTCTATTCCATCCGTTTTGAGATTTTAAGATAATCTATGCATATTTTTAGAGTGCATGATTTTATTTATGATTTTGAATTGGTCGTTTCTGTAAATATCTTTATTATCAAGATATGACTCACTATTTATTTGTACTGACTTCGTCATTAGCCACTTGAAAATATGGAATTATCTTACATGGAAAAGGAAGGCGAGAATATTTGCAATGATTGCCTCCAATTTTCATAATTTAATTTTTTCATATCTATATATAATAACTCTTTATTTGCACTTAATGAGTATACAAAAGGCGAGCTTATTGCCACATGGCAATGTCTTACAACTAACCTAAACATAGTGGTACATGCGCGCATTGTGAAAATAAAGATATTACATAACATAAAGACAAGTGGAAGAATTTAAAACTAATAATGCCCGAGGAGAGGAAATTGGGAGAGGAAGAGGAGAGAAAGGGAAAAACTGTTTACGTCTTAGAAAGGTAGTAATCCTTAAGGTGAGTCTCAAACGATGGTAAAGAAGGCGAGTTTCGTATATTTGCTGGGAGATCGTATTCTACCTCGTATTCGACCTCTGAAGAATACATGCACCTATCTGTATCCAGTAGGTGCATGTATTCTTCAGAGGGGTCATCAATGACGCAGCTATCATTATCGTTATACTCGTCATTATATTATCGTTATAAATTTGTAGCTGCTTCACACTATTACTAAAACATCTTTACAATTACTAAAACTCTTACTCGGGCCTACTGAACCCGCCTTTTGTTTCCTGAAATTGTTTTCCTTCTTAATTCTATTAGTTCTACTTTAATTCATCGCTTCCATTTATGATGTACTTACCTTCATTATGTATTACCGCAATAAAAATATATGTGAGGTCGAAAATTCGGATCGTTTCGCGTGCGTGTTTGCTAGAGTGCGTGGTTGATCGTTCTGTCCGTGATAGAAAAAATATGTTATTAAAATCGTGCATTTCAGGAATTTATCATCGGAAACTCCACCAGCGCCTGGGGTAGTGCCCAGCAGCAGATCCGCCAAAGAAGTCCAGGAAGAAGCTGTGTTTCAAGGTACTCCTTTTCTCATTCCTGGCTTTATCCATACTTGGCTGTCCAGCGCTTTATGAATACCTTACTAAATTATACTTAGTCCGCTGTCTGGCGTTCCGAATATTAACCAATCTGCAAACCACATTTGCAATAAAACATAGGATAGCGAACGGTTTCGTGCAGCTTAGGCCACAAGATTCATCTTGTTCTCGGATCGGATCAACTCACGATTCAGCTCCTATTCAGAAGATTCCGCGTGCGGAAGGCTACCCTAGGTAAAACTCACGAGTCTCAGGCCACATAGCTGGTAGATCTGTTTCTCCTGGCGAGATTGCATCCCGGCGCTACTGCACTATTTGCGCACTGTTCAGCGTCGGCAATCGGTTGTGCTTAAGGAGTCTGGAGACTATGGAGATATACTGTTTCCTAAGTAGCGGGGGTGAATGTAGACCTGCTGTCATGCCACTCTAGAAATGACCTTGAGCCACCCGATCCCGTGTGGCACTACGGGCAAAGGACGCCCAGGTCCGCGATATATTCAAAGTGAATTACCACTGTAATACAACAGGTATAGGTCGCGTAAGCGACTTCTGACCCGTAACCATTCAGGAGGACGGAGGTATCCTGATGATTAACTCCCGACGGAGATATCTTACCAAAACTGGTAGTTAGGGGGCAAGGCTGCTTGCTGGGTACCTTTCCCGGTGCCTCGCGTTGTCCTCTAACAGGCTAGTTGGAGGAGCTAGACAGTATATTGTCTTGTTTTTAAATCTTCTACGTTCATCCCACGGCTGAAAGAACGATCACATATTGTTATAAAAGCCTGGGGTGACGGGTTCGGCAGTTGTAGTCGACACCACCCTACTACTGCAATAAAACATAAATATTGGCGCACGGGATTATTTACTATACATATTTTTAATAAACGTTTTTACGTTTTGAGATCATGATTTGTTCAGCAACTAATATGAGTTACATTTTCAGCCCACTTTCCTGACAGAGTACTTAATAAATATAAGTCAAAAAAGTGTGTCTGCCCTCCTTTACATACATGTACGAAATGTGCCGCACTCAAGTAAGTGAAATAAAAAAATACACATCGCGGAGTGTTTACGCAGCGGGCAGAAGTGAATTCACAAAACAAGGCAATATTCGGTGGATGGGACACGAGGCGGAAATGTCGGGTTATCTCGTCGTTTCTGAAACACGTCACGCGCTATTTACCCGCGCGTTCGGAAGAATTACCTACATCCGACAATATCCCCCCCTTTACCCTCACCCCTGCGGCGGGGTAGTCCGGAGTAAGTGAACAAGACGTGAGGCGGTTCGAGCGATAGATATTGTGGAAGTACCACTTTGGTGTCTCAACAATTGTTTCTACTCCTTATTATGAAATTTTACAATGGAAGTATGTGTTATCATACGGCAATCTCTTACAATTAAATTTGATTGTAATGTGTGTAAGTTTAAGTCAAGTTGTAAGGCACTTGTGTCATCGAACCCTCGCTGAATATACCTCATATTCTGACGGCTTGGCAAGGTTCGAAATGCTGAGTCTTCAGCAGCGACGTAAAGTGACTGATATGACGTTCTTCCACAATATACTTTCGCATCATATCGACAGCCCACAAATTCTAAGCAGAATAGCCTTAAATGTCCTTCGCGCCGAACTCGTCCCCCAAGGGTATTCAATGTACCCAGACTCCATACAAATCAAGCAAGGAATTCAACTCTGCATCGAATTATGGAAGCCTACGATGAATCGTTTCAGGAACTAGACATATTCTCAATGAGCAAAAACGAGTTTATCAGAGCGGTAATAGACCAGACCATAAAAGCTTGAACAGATACATACCTGTGCAGAATCACACTCTCATAAATACACAACTATGACACACACTTACACACACCAATTATATACACATCACAATCACACATATAAACACTTTCATCTTACTCTATCATACACACTCATAAATTGAGAGAACATGATTATATAACATAATATATAAATATTATTACACAACATCACGCACATAAATTGTATATTATCAGGAGACTATTTTGGCCGTAATATTGTTATTATTATTTATTAACTTAAGACCCGAGCGCTGTTTTTCTCTTTTGTTGGAATAAAATAAAATAAAATAAAATAAAATAAAATGTTATGTTACTGCATTCGATCGACAGAATTGAAATGCAATTCCTTTAATTTTATCCCAACGAAAAATGGCGACCCAGCCAGAAATCGAGCTAGGAATCTTACAATTTAAAATCAGGAGACCTAATAACTATGCTACTGAGCCGTCGCATCGGCAAATAATCAAACTGTTTATAGCTTAATGCGATGAGACAAATCATTTTAAAAAGAAGGAGATGAAGAAGAAGCAGGTGTGATGGTTTACCACCAAGAAGATCGGACCGCGACGAAAACAAAGAAGTCCTAAACAAAACAGTCGAAAAAGAAAGAGTCAGATGCACTATGAAGACGAAGAGCAAAACAATTTCCGGCTCAACTAAATAAATAATTAACACGTTGAACGCCATGACGTACACCATGTGTCTGACAGCATACTTTCTCCCGGGGCCGCACCAATAAATCTAGAATCATCAAAAAATCGTTGAGGTGCTTTTCGCAAAAATAAATATGTAAATTACTCAAAAGTAATGGGTGACTTACAGAAACAGCGATTTACTCATTATTTTCCAAGATGTCAAATGACAGACACCAGTGTCCGTCTCGGTCTGTGAGAATCTCCAACTGTCTTTCCTTTTCTGTGCCAAGTGGTCAGGTTGTACTGTGGGGCCGCGTGGGTCACTTACCGTAGTACACTTACAGGCTTCTGAAGTGATCGAGGGCATGCGGACACATGGTGTCCGACGCGGCCCCCTGGACCGGATATACTGGCAGTCACAAGGTGTCCGCCGCGGCCCACTGGGCTAAACATGGTTTTTAGTTTGGCGTTCAACGTGTTAAGTATAGAAGTAGTAAAATATTTGCATAACGACAACGCAGCCTTAAAACCAAAGGTAATCACCGGCTGTAATACGATGACCAATTGTTAGCGACATGAGGACTTTATAGCGTCATTGTAACGTGAAACAGCGTTCCGGCCAATCACAACGGAGTGGCCGGCCAGGCGCTCGTAGAGGGGGAAGTAGCCCAGAATTTGCGATTCTTCCGATCCAGGGCAAAAACTTGGCATTGGCCCTTGCCTCCAGAATTTGAGACTAATGAATAAAAAAAAACAGAAACAAATATACTGTTATTCATTGTATTCGGTGATAAAAACCCTTATATAAATAAGCATCTTAATTACCATCTATACGCTAATAACTTTTCCTTACATGTGACATTAACCCTTTGAGTATGATACGACCAAATTTGGTTCTGACACTTTTATCCGTTGCATCTGATACGACCAAATTTGGTTCCACTCGGCGCGCGCGCTTTCGAACGCTTTGTTTACCATCGAAAGCATTTTGTCTCTTTCATGCGTATGGCAGATCGGGTACAGTATTAAATTCTCTCTGTTATCATGCGCCGCAGTAACTGCGCAGTCCATGTGAAGTATTGTTACGGAACGCGCGAAGTCGAACGCAACTTTCTAGAAACGTCAAATCCGCCATTGCTTATGTCGGCATTTCAGAAACGGTTTTCGTGTAGATTTCGGTGTGTTTTTGAACGAATCGTAAGTAAAACCATTTCTACAACATCATATAGTCCCCCTAAACTGATTAGATGTACCATTTATCGTGTATATAAAGTATTTCGGGTCTTTGAATGTCCGCGTCGCAAATGCCAATGTCCGCCATTGATAATCGCAAAAATGTTTTCTTGCGATTCTTGCATAATTTCTCGTGATATCTCAGAAATTTATGGATATATAGCTCTGAAATATATGTGATTATGTTTTCCCGTTTTATAACTTATGCAATAACTAATGTTTTTTTTGATAATGGTTGATTTCTCAAAACGCTTATGTTTTAGTATTCAAAGATTCGCGCTAAAAATACTAAAATTCGTGTTTTTCATCATTTTTTGCGGGAGGCTAATAGAGAATTCGAAAAAAAAACGATATTTTATACGATAAAAACATAACCTCAATTTTTTTCGATAAAATTTCGTAATTTCATAAAAGTTGGATTTCTTTATATCGGGAATTATAGAATATATAAAATAAAGTAGAAAAGTATATATAACTTTTTTGACATAACTGCATATTTAGTGAAAAAAAACAGTTAGAAAGTTTTCGAATTCAATTTTGTTATTTTACAAAAAATTTCGTTATCCTTTCATCAATTAGATGGCATCATCGCGACGGGACAGAATCCTAGACCTGGTGGTGGAGCAGTCTTCTGACGATGAGAGCAGCGATGGGAGCAGCATGGGCCCGGCGGAAGAACTTGGGATGGAGACCGATGAAGGAGCGGATGACGGAGCGGAGACGACTTGGGACCAGTACATTGGCTTTGGCTATATGTCGCCGCTTTATGAGATGTACTGGTTGAGTCCATCAGGCACCAAAGGCAGATGTAAGTATAACTAGAAGTGAATTACAATTTTATCATAAACAACTTAACATAACGGCCGATTAAACGGCCGGGGGCTAACGGGCCCATGATGAGGTGGCCACGATGACCCATGTCTTCAGGGTCGGTCACACTCACGGGTCAACACTAGTGATGGGCGTGATTCTCAATTTTCAATCACGCAACGATCACGTTACTGGTATTTTATCACGCGTGATAATAACTGCTACTCGTGATTTTCGTGATTGTACTGAAATGTACTGTGAAACGTTAAGTAACGAAGTTTCGTCAATGTGATAACTGATAACAGAAACGCGCATTATATTTGCTTTATTGGTAATTAGAAGAATTAGCGTTCAGAAAGATTAACTCTCTCGCTCTTTTGGTGCTAAGCCGAGTTCGTCTTTAGGAAATAATGTAAGCCACTTGTCGCCAAAAGTTATTTTATTGCTAACAAATCATGAGCAAAGTCATTTACATGAACGATTACGACGCGAGCGATAAGAGTGTCCAAATTCATGCCATAACAGTGTCTAAATTCATGCGATAACAGTGTCCAAATTCACGTTACGTACGAAATGAACGCGCCACTCATCAGTTATCGTCCAGCCGGCGCGGGCGTTCGTCAGAACGAACGGCGGATCACTGATCCACTGATCATATCACTGATCCACTGATCGCCGATCACTAGTGATTGAATTCGAATGAACGAAACCAAGTGAACGGTTCAATTAGGCGCTCACCGGTCATCGTTCAGTGGCGCGCCGCGCGGTCGTTCAACGGCGATCAGTGAGAACGGCCAATCGATGTGATCAGTGATCGGTCGCGTCGTAGCGGTGCGCGCCGAGTGATGGCAACGCGGTGCTGTTCGTAGCCGTGATTCAAATAGCATGTTCTTTCGAATTCTCGTAACGCGTTCTTCGTGATTGCAAATATCACAGGTTATTGTTATTGCTATTCGTGATCACACCCATCACTAGTCAACACCCATCCGATGGCCTCCTCGCATGGGGTGCGAACCTGGGTAGGACACTGGGTCAACCAGTCTCCCCCGGGAATCAAACCTCTGGCGCTCCTGGACGGTCTGCGCACCGAGCGGCGCAAGCCAATCGATTGTGCTCTCCGACTAACAATCGGGGGAGTCTGGAAACTGTATTATTTCCTATAGAGCGAGGGTGGTTGTGTACCTTATGGCGACTGCTCTTGAATTGACCATTGGCCATCCGATCCCGGTTCAGAGCCGGGCAAAGGACGCCTTGGTCCGCTTTAGATTCGGTGTACTCCGTTTCACCGCTTCATAAGGGAGAGGACCGCGCAAGCGACCTCGAACTCGGAACCAATCGAGAGACCGGAGAAATCTGGTCACAATTGGTAGTTAGGGCGCGAGTGCCGCCCGCCAGGTAACATACCTGGCTACTCGCGGTAAGGCGTTGGCTTCTAACGGGTTGTGGCGTAGCTAGACGTTGGATTTTGTAAATGTCCAAAGTCTTCTACGCTCACTGCAGGGCGACAGAACGACTAATCATTAAAACGTCCTGTGGTGACAGGCTCGCCCGTTGTAGATGACACCGCAAGATGTTAGTCAGAGTGCACAATCGATTGGCTTACGCCGCACGGAGCGCAGGTCGTCCAGGAGCGCCAGAAGGTTGATTCCTAGGGGAAATGTCGCAAGATGTCTTGACTGAATCGAGGGCTTTTCCGTTGTCAAGCTTCAGACTTCTGTATGATTTTATTATCATAGATTTATTATTAATTTTTTGTGTTTTTTTTCTAAATTTCAGCAACCTGTCGGATGCCCACCCAGATCTCCACCACTCACCGCCGCCGCCCGATCCCTTACTCGCTGCTGTCGTTAGAGAGGTATCAAAGTATTATAAAGAAATTGATTTGAAGATTTTATTACATACAACTAACGGAATTCTTGTATCTTCTAGACGTCTCCGCCATGGTCGCCTGGACTGTCCCGTCTGTTGTCGTCGCAGCTTAGAACGGTTTGTATATATAATAAATATAGTTTGGCAAATTGATTTTGGAGATTCACGGAATTCTTGTATCTTTTAGACGTCATCTCCGCGGTCGAGATCTCGCTCGCCACAGCCAGGACCGTCCCATCGAGTACCTCCACCTCTACCTTTTATTTTCTAAAATGCAATGTATTATCTTTATAATGGCTCGATTGATTGCGTTTCTTCGTAAACTAAAGTCCTGTACTATTGTAGTCCCGCAGAACTATTGTAGTCCCGCAGGTTATTCGCGTGTTAGTTTGATTTTACTATGTTCTTACGATCTAGATTATATGTACAACTTACGAGCTATGTTAGCTTCGATCTACTTTATATGTACAACTTACAAAATTTGTTAGCGAAGTAGAACTAATGTGGTAATTGTCTAAATTATTATGTTCAATGATTATCTTATTTTAGTTTCACACATATATTTTGTGATACATTTGTTTCAGTGATACATGTGATACATTTTGTGATACATTTCACACGGACGACTTTCTGCGCGTCGAATGTAAAATGAACGGTTGTCACTTTTCCGCACTAAAACTAACTACCGAAGATAAAGCAGCTGAATCTAAGACCGCTTGAAATGCGTTCAACCTTATTCCGACGGCTATAAGTTCGACAGAATCGTCGATCGTTCATTTCATATTCTGCTCTTTTGTGTTTTTTTTCTAAATTTCAGCAACCTGTCGGATGCCCACCCAGATCTCCACCACTCACCGCCGCCGCCCGATCCCTTACTCGCTGCTGTCGTTAGAGAGGTATCAAAGTATTATAAAGAAATTGATTTGAAGATTTTATTACATACAACTAACGGACTTCTTGTATCTTCTAGACGTCTCCGCCATGGTCGCCTGGACTGTCCCGTCTGTTGTCGTCGCAGCTTAGAACGGTTTGTATATATAATAAATATAGTTTGGCAAATTGATTTTGGAGATTCACGGAATTCTTGTATCTTTTAGACGTCATCTCCGCGGTCGAGATCTCGCTCGCCACAGCCAGGACCGTCCCATCGAGTACCTCCACCTCTACCTTTTATTTTCTAAAATGCAATGTATTATCTTTATAATGGCTCGATTGATTGCGTTTCTTCGTAAACTAAAGTCCTGTACTATTGTAGTCCCGCAGAACTATTGTAGTCCCGCAGGTTATTCGCGTGTTAGTTTGATTTTACTATGTTCTTACGATCTAGATTATATGTACAACTTACGAGCTATGTTAGCTTCGATCTACTTTATATGTACAACTTACAAAATTTGTTAGCGAAGTAGAACTAATGTGGTAATTGTCTAAATTATTATGTTCAATGATTATCTTATTTTAGTTTCACACATATATTTTGTGATACATTTGTTTCAGTGATACATGTGATACATTTCACACGGACGACTTTCTGCGCGTCGAATGTAAAATGAACGGTTGTCACTTTTCCGCACTAAAACTAACTACCGAAGATAAAGCAGCTGAATCTAAGACCGATTATGAATGAATGAATGAATGAATCTAAGACCGATTATGAATGAATGAATTAATGAATCTATCATTATCTTATTTTAGTTTCACACATATATATTTTTATACCTAACGATGAAAAAATGATAGTGGTTGTAAAAAGTCTGTTGGCTAAAATTGTACTGTATTATCTTTGGTAGGTATATTATGTAATTGTTTTGTATACCTAACAATAAAAATAGGTTTCCTCTTGATTTGCTTACTGATTCTTCTCAGAGTGGCCATTTTCGAATCAGTTGTAAGTCATAACAAAAAAAAAATATGTTTGATTTGTGGGAAAATCGTGTTTTATTTCTTCGTATGATTTTTTGGTAAATATTTTTTTTTTGTATTTTTGTAACAATTTTTTTTTTTTATAAAATTTATACGTAAAATAATGAAAGAATTTATATTCTGCAAAGATTGCGTAACAAATTATGTTATTACAACCACTGCAAATTTTATCGATATTATCAAATGTGTTTGCCCATCACTAGCGGCTTTCAGCTTTTTGTATGGGAATTATTGCAAACTTCCAGTATTATTTATTATTATTTTTACTATGAAACGTGACTGTTTAGAGTATAATAATTACTTATTGGACATATAACAAGCGCCAATATTTCAATAAATTTCAAAAACTATTAAAGACTTCGGAATTATGACGGTTCAAAAATAGTACTGCTTTTTTGAGGACAGATTTGAAACATATTTAGTTTTCTATATCTATAAAACAAACTGGAGGTTTTTGTTCTATTTATAGCATAGTATGATATAGTAGTCGACTGATTTCAACACAATTTCAAATAAAAAGAGCCTCTAATCATTCATAAATAAAACATACATAAAAAAAAAAACTCGATGATTCATCAAAAATTTTCGTGGTTTTCATGAGCTAATATCTAAATATTTTTGTATGCTAATAAGTAAAACGAAATAATAGTTTTGATAAAGAATATAATACAGATGACGTAAGTATTTACAATTTCTAAATAGACTTCCGTATTTTCTCGTAACACAATTATACGGCAGAAATGGCGAGTTTTTTTCACTTCTTTGAAGTTCTCATATTTATTCATAATTATCCAATTGTTTTACAAAATGATATTTCAATATTCTATATTCGAAATTTCAATGCCATCATTGTGCAGTTGTTCTTTTTATCATTGGTGTAGTAGTTTCGTAGTTATAGTCCTTGAAGTCGAGCGCCGTCGATGTCGCCGAAAATCCTGCAAAAGTGACAGATGATTCCATGAAAATACCCATTTACTCCAAGGGTTAATATAGAATAAATACAACCAGCGTAGGCAACGCCCAACCAGACTGTACACAGATGTTAAATCCTTAGGTCCCAGCAAATTTTAATATCAAATCTTGCTAGAGATTTACATGTTTTGTTTCCTTTCAGCGAAAGTATCTATTACCACAACAACTAATCAGTATAGTGACAGGATTGAAAGAGTATTTGTTAACAAAGAAAACCAAAGCGAAATACTTGCACACCTAATCAGTCACATAAATACCAACCGTCGTTTGTCGTACGGCCGTTCGGGTATATTCAGCTCCGTTCTTATAACTCCGTCGCCTGTTGTTTGTTAGTAGGATTTTTTATAGGCACGACGGAAATTCCCTTAACAGAGACATCACACACTGCACACGCGTTCAAAAATCAACTTAGGATGAGTTAAATAAATTAATAGTTAAATAAATTAATAGTTAAATTAAAAAACACTAAAAACGCGCTTTTATAAATGCACGTAAAAACCAAAAAAAATATTCTATTTACACTCTCCATGTACAGGTCTATATACATTTTATACAGGCACCTATGTCAATATTTACACTATTTACACTCAATATTTACAAGTCAATATATAATAGGTTTGTTATAACCTTGAAACCTGATCGTGTTCAAAGTCCATTACGTGACCTTTCTCACAAGTGCAAACACGACTATGATACGATATTCCATCATGGAATGAAAATTGCTGTCTTCCGGCTTCATCATCAGACCTTGAAACTTAATCGTGGTCAAAGTTCATTCAAGACCTTTCTAACAAGTCCAAACACGGCTATGATACGATATTCCATCATGGAGTGCCAGTGCCTATCTTCCGTCTTTATCATCAGACCTTGAAACCTAATAGTGGTCAAAGTTCATTCCAAGACTTTTCTAACAAGTCCAAACACAGCTATGAAACGATGTTCCATCATGAAGTTCCAGTTCATATCTACCGACTCCATCATCAGATCAGTTCGACAGTACCATATTATTGTATTATCATCAGAACTACATACAGCTGACAATTTTCATGACGCTACGATCCTTGGAAGATGGTTAAATTAGTTACCTTAGATTCCATTACATACAGGTTACATATTAGTTACATACATATTAGTTACATACAGGTCGACCTAATAAAAGCGTGTTAAAATGAAATGCGTAATGATAGTACGACGTACTCTGCATGCTGAGCGCTTTAGTAACGCAAGGGTTTTCTAAAGAAATGAATTCAGTGCTCCTTTAAATTTCCGCCTGGGGCAGGTAACCCGGGTTGACCCCTCCTAGATCCGTCGTAGACCGCAGTGTGAAGACGAAGCCAAGGGCCCAACTAAAAATTAAATTAATAATTTAATTAAAAATGTTTATTCACGTCAGCGACAGCACAGCATATTATGACGAACGACTCTCTCACGCATTGTTCAGATAAAGGACATAGGCAAGCATTTCTCCGCATTACAGAAAACGATTTCTGATTATAATTATTTACATAAATTCTCAAAGGCACGAATAGCGTTAACAGTGTTTATTGTATACATCAAGAAAAGTAATTTGGATTTGCACATAGAGTTTTAAAATATCATGGTATCAGTTTTTTATCTACTGTATTATTGTCTATGACGTTTTTATTATAGATATTGTCCATTTACATGTATATTATTGTGAATTAGGAATTAAATTAAGTTAAAGTAAATTAAACGCAACAAGAGGATATTATATCAGTTAGATTCATCGGTCTACTTTTGGATGAAAATATGTCATGGATTCTACATATAGAACATGTTAAGTCGAAACTGTCTTCAGCCTGCTATGCTCTATTACGCATCAGGAGTTGTATAGAGAGAACTGAGGTAATATCGGCCTATTATGCGCTAGTTGAGTCACACCTATGGTATGGTATTCTTTTATGGGGTACTGCAGCGCACATCAATAGTTTATTCACTCTCCAGAAAAGAGCCATACGTGCGATAGTGGGTATTGGTCCACGGAAGTAATGTCGTAAACACTTCCAAAAACTAGGGAAGTGCAAGAAATGCTCAGCAATATCCAACTAGGAAGTACATCGGCATGACACCAGGAATAAAACCCCTTTACCTCCAACCGATCGTAGCGCGTGCTGCTAAGTTCCAGGCGACTAGTCGATACATATGCCTCAAACTCTTTAATAAATTGCCTGATAGATTAAAGGCGATTAAAAACATTGATATTTTCAAGAGATCTATCCGAGTTTATCTGCTTAAAATTAACATGTATGCACATAACGACTTTCTATAATATTATTGTGAAAATTAATAGCATGGTAACTAGCCATTTTATTTAATGTAATTAATTAATTTTCTTTTAAATTGACAATGGTTTTATTGTAACTTTATATGTTTTTAAACGACTGAAAATTCTAACGTTTATTTCATTCTACCTTTTCAATGTACTAACGGATTTCCACAAGAAAAGAGACTATCAAAAAAAAATATCAGATATTCATGACAAAAACACCAGAAATAAATCAAAGTACCTACATGTTACCTAGTGCAAAGTTAAAAATAGCGAGACATGTCAAGGAATACTCCGGTCCCTATTTTTTTAATATGTTACCTCCATATCTTAAAGATATTAAAGAAAAACAATGTATTTAAAAAGTCGTTAAAAAAAATCTTTTAGAAAATATTTTTTACACCTTTGAAGAATACGTACAATTCACCACGGGCGATTTTCAAGCAGCATAAATTGATTTTAATTTGTAAATGATGAATGTTTGTAAATGATTATAATTTGTAATTTCGTTTCTAAATTTTACATATTTTAAAATTTTATTTGTTGAAAATGAATGGGACTAAATATTAATATTATTGTGATTTGTAATTTTAAATAATATTTTTAAATTTATTTGAATCGGTAAAAAGTTGTAATTTAATTAAATTACAATTAAATTGTAATTTGAATTACTTCAAATCTTTTAATTATTATTATTTTGCTTTTTCCTTATTTTATGGTTATTAAATTTTAATTTTTGATATTAGATTTCTTTTTCTTGAATTTTATTCGGTACCCATAAGGGGATTTAATATAAGTTTAAATATTTTTTTGACTGACTGAATTTGATACTGTCTTAATTTGTTTTGAATTTTTCTGTGAGTTCTTTAATTTGTAATTGCTCAAACTGTTTTTTAATTTAATTTTGAGTGTCTTGTATATAGGTTTCTACAATCTGTAATTTTTTTTTTAAATAAAGTGAACTATGAACTATGAACTATAATCTTTATTTTTGTGTATTTGAATTTTTTACTTGGCTAAATTGAGTAACTAGTTTGATTAATTTAATGTAATTCCTACACCATTTTAATATTTGTATTGGAAATAAATAACGTTTATTTTTTACTTATTTCCGTCCGATTTTGTGCTAGGAATGAAAGGATACAACAGTCTTGAAACGCGTCGATGTATTTCCCTAATTATATTCGCATATAAATTAATTCAAGGAACTATTTATTTGCCAGAGATACTATGTAAGTTTGAATTATACGTACCGGTAAATTACACAGCGAGGAGATCGCATCTATTGTTTAATGTGCCGTACCATCGTACAAATATTTTTGTAGACAGGCCAGTGGGAAGGGTTATAGCTCTTCTTAATTCCCTACCCACAGGAATAGACACCTTTTGTATATCCCTTTGGCAGCTAAAAAAGAAACTCCCTGCTATCTCACGTTTATCATAATCTGTCTTTTATTTAGTTTCATATTTTTATGTTTTTTTCTTTCTTGTTCAATGTTATCATTAATTTAGTTATGTAATTAATTTATTTTTTGACACACACTCTAGCTTAAATATTCAAGGGCGAATTGGTTTTGTCTGTAATGATCTTGAATAATATTTGAAACGTAAATCGGCGATCCGGCCAATCACAGCGAAGTGGCCGGCCGGGCGGTTATAGAAGGGGAAGGCGCGTCGGCCGTCGACCGTAATGTGAAGACGAAGCGGACGTTAAATGCCAATTAAAAATATCCAGTTAGGTTAGCGTTAGCACAGCAAATTATGACAAACGTTTTCCCAAACATTGTTCAGATAAAAGGCATAGGTAAGCATTCCTTCGCATTGTCGAAATCGATTTCTGATTATTGACGTAAATTCCCCAAGGCGCGAACGGCATCGACAGTGGCCATTGAATACGGTAAGAAATTTAATTAAATGCCGAAATAAATGGCGCGCGTTTATTCGGAATGGCGAATAGCGTTTCGAGCGCTCGCCGCTCGCGAGGCAATCCATAGCAGCTTATTAGGGTCGGAGGGGGGTAATAAGATCTGTGTCATTAGTATAGGAGGCGTAGTCGTAAATTAGCTGCCTCTGGGGAAATTTAATATTTACTCCGGAAATATCGCATTGGCTCATTACTGCGGATATTCCTAAAGGTTTTGGAGCATTTTTCACTTTAGAAAATCCAATTTGCGATGATATTTATCATACAAAAAAGAACGGAAATTGTGAACACTGTAAGGCCAGTCTTAAAAGTTTTCACCAATTTTTATATTCAACTTGATGTGATATTTTAGGGTTACGGAATAAAGCGTTTCAATAGAACCATTTCGAACATTTTAAAGTGTTTCCGATGGCATCAATTTAATTGCCTATAAAGTTGGGTTGAAGACATTGGTCTCTAAAATATATTAAGTGTAGATTTTGTTTTTTTTTTGTAATATTCTATCTCATTGGCTATTTTTGTAATAGATTATCCGAAATATCGGCTAAGACCAGTGATTAAAATTACTTTAATTAAATTTTCTCTATTATTTTGTAATATGAAAAGAGAGTCGGAGGGTTGAAAATATCAATATTATTTTTCCGCTAAAACCAATAACTAGACCTAAAGTCGATATATGTTTCATTGCAAGAATCCCCCCCCCCCCCTTTCTTACAAGTTACGAGACCCTCGGCGCATTTCACTGTTTTTTTTAGCAAAACTGTAAATTTTAAGATTGATTAGAATAATAAATGCCTATGTATATAAAACGTATGTCAAGCATTTTTTTCTATATCTGGAACAATTATTTTCTTGCCGACCTATATATATATCAACACTAGATACCTAGTTCAAGTATATTATCAACCTACCAATTTAATAACTGTGAGATATTACCCATCCATACTTTATTTGTGTATAATAAATATTTCATCACAGATACAGTGCAATACAGATACACAATGAAAAAATATTCGTTTATTACTTTCCAATTTTCGATGGAAGATAGAGCCTTGCATCTCTAATTTCAAGAATCTTCGATGAAATACTAGAAAAACTTTACCTTCAAACTAATCGAAAGAAGTCAGATGCGTTAATAAAACCCGTGCGTGGCAATATAGCATTGGGATTACTAAAGTGTAGTTCCTTGGTCTTGCCTAGATGTTGCTTGTGAAACAAGTATTTTATTTGATAAATAATTATAAAAACGTGTACTCTTTCGGCATATGGCAGGACTGAGTGTGTATTTGCTATTATTTTAAAGAGAGGATGGAAGCCTACGGTTAGGGTGCGAATGGGTTTCGCAGACTGAATGATCAAATTACCAAGTTTTGTTCATTTAAGGGTAGACGAGCGAGTGCTTAAGGCGACGATGTAGGTAAATTTCGAAAATTACATTTTTTGGCAATTTTTGAACAGTCATACTGAAATAACTGATGATGTTAGCCAACAAAAAAAAATTATCGTAACTCACAGTACCTTTCTTAAGTAGATAGCTATTTCAGATTTTTTTTTTAAGTATTGGAAAATTGAGGAAAATAATTAAATCTGGGAGCTATACAGGAAATTTTCATTTTAGAGCATTTTTTGAAACGTGCCTCACACTAAACTGCACGATCAAGAAACTCAAAAAAAATACTACGGCATTTTAACAATAGTTGTAAAGAGGAATGCTTTCGCATAAATTTAAAAAAAAGGGTTTTTCTTGTTAAAAAAAATTATATAAAAAGCGTAACTTTCATCCATATTCACTGTTAAATATTACTTATTACTGTGTGTTTTTTTCAAGTTTGTTTTTTTTTACATAAACTATGTACAATAAACTTGTAGTACTGACGATTATTTTTTTCAAATAAAATATCAGTATATTTTAAAAATAATATTTTGCAGAGCCCGTTTATATTATTTTTGTCATACAATGAGATGAGCGCGCTCTTCTCGCGACGACGCGCTGGCATTCAAAATGCCGCAAGCGACATTGGGTCAATATGGTTCTTATGTGGGGATCAATTACTGATTCAAATGGCATAACAGCCAACCTTTTATAATGAAATGTTATTGGCTCTTAGAAACGTGGTTCATTTCGGCTTCGAAGGCCGACATATGCGGTTGCGTTCGCGACGCTCTGTTTCATGACTTATTATTACCAAATTGACATTTCGATGGATCGGAGATGTGAAGTAAAAAAATATCGGTTTTAGATGGCTATTTCACCGTGTAAATGAAAGAGGTTTAAAAACATGATAAATCATATGTTGAAAAATAGAAACAATAATAAGTAAAATAATATTTAATATTTATTTATTTTTTTTAAAAATTTACAATATTACTTTTTTTTAATAAAAAGTGTTCATTTATTTGATAACAATGTTTCTTTATGTATAAAAACAAAAAAAAAATATACATATCGGTAGGTTTTGAACCTACGACCGGTGTGATCTTATGCGAGTTTAAAACAAGTGCGCCACTTCAGCTTGCTTCCCGCGAGTCAAAATGTGTCATATATAAGGGGACAGTAAATAATGCCAATTTACATTTGCGTTAGAGCCATATGACAGAGCTATACACCATGTATAAATATAATATACTATTAGGCTACGATTCTGACCGTTCTAATATAGAAAACCGTCAGATAGGCAGAATTGTAATTTAAAAAACAAAACGTAGGTATCTACTTTTTAAAAGCTTTTATTCAACTTGTAATGTCTGTGAAAAAAAAAAACTAAAAATGCGAAGAAATATTACATCAGCAGTAGCTTATAATAAATGTCAAAACTTTTCAATTGATGAGAAAATTGATGGCCTGTATAATGACATTTTGAACGCCCCGATAGATGCATTTGGAAACCATGATAAATGTAGAAGTTTTTAAAATTGTTTGTCGGAAAATGAAACACTGGATGCAATGAGTTGTTTGATGGGTGACATTATTTGGGAAAGAATACGTTACATAACTTAAAACGTAGGTAGCAATACATGCAAGAAGCCTAATTCATGATGTAGATAGTAATGTTCTCGAAAGGTTTAACGGCATCATTGCAAAATTTATTGGTGGTAAGAGGACAAATTACATCCAAAAGCAGTCTTACCAAGCGCGATGTAATGCGGCATTTATATCATTTAATACAAAACAGCCACTCTCAAGATTACATAAAAAATATATAGGCAAAAGTCCCTCTGGCAGGATATCAAAAGTGGAATAAAGAAGACAGAGGCATTTAAGTACATCCATTCTTTATAAAAGAAATAAAAGCAGAAAGTTTTTTTGAAAAAAAAAACAATAATTCGCATTATGGAGAACATTGCAACCAACCCGATGTTCCATCAGAAATATTCGAAAAAAGCAAAGCTCTGTTATTTCAAGAATTGGAAAATAGAAAAATGATCGATTGCGAATTGAAAAACTTACGGTTATTCAAGGTGAAAGCAGCGAGTGGTTGGAATTACGAAGAAAAATGGTAACTGCGTCTAACTTTGGCAAAATTGTCAATAGTTAACAACACACAAAATGCGCCAATTTAGTTAAATCCATGACTGAAAATGGGATTTGAGCAACGTAGCATCAATTTGCCATGGAAAAGAAAATGAAACAACTGCACTAGAATGAAAAATATGTCTAGAAAAAGTGGAAATTCAGCAATGTGGATTATTCATTGACCCTAAATTTCCATTTTTGGGAGCTACTCCAGATGGAATATCTGATGATTATATTTTTGAAGTCAAATTTCCTATTACAGCGCATAGAATCTGGTTAACGGAAGCGACAAGAAAAAGAAAAGTGACATTTTGGAAACAGAAAGATTTAAAACTTGAAATCAGCATCAAACATCACTGGTACGTTCAAGTTCAAGGACAGGTCCATATATAATTTCTTTTTATTTATTTATTTTTTATTTTATTTCTGGAAAAATACAGCTCATACAATATACATACGTGTGCATAAATGTAGAAAAAAAAGAAAAACATTACGCCTATAATCGTTTATTACACATTTGGATTTCAGCATATTACACTTAAAAATTAATTATAAAATAAACAAAGTTCATATTAAATATAAAAAATATATAGAAAACCGATGGGAGAGGTAGGGAATTGGAAGTGATTAGGAAGAAGGAGTTAGACGATGGTATGTGTATATGTATATAGATATAAATAAAGATATAGATAGGTCGTATAGTGGATATATAAATACAGATATTTATTGATGTTTATAGGTATTTATAGATATATAATAAATATTTATAGATATTTATAAATATTTGTGGTAGCTACTGATATGTTGTATATATATCCTTCTAGCCGTGTTCGGCCACAGCGACTGCATTGTAGATTCTAGTGACTTCTTTAGTCTTCTCAGAGTCCACTGTTCGGAAGCAGTCAAGTGCGCAGGCTATATTATAGTGCACAGGTGGGCGCGCGACCACGGGTGCACTCTCTCTTCCTCCCTCTTTTGAACCCGATGGAACGGAGACCGTTACGACCAGAGAAAAGTTTGGATGCAGATAAAATAAAATAAATCAATTAATCGCTAACGCAGCAATGACTGTCATTGTTAAATTTTTACTCAATATTGCAGAGCTATTTTTTCGGATTTAGTTCGTTTTTCACACTGTCATTTATGAAATTGGTAGTTATGGCTTGTGGTGATGTTTGAGTTTTTTCTGGAGCTATTGTAGAGATGACCGGTGACTTATTGGTAGTTGTTGTAGTAGGCGGTGATATAGAAGATGCATTATTGGATTTATCCTGGTTTTCTGATGATCTCGTGTTGTTGCTCATGGGGCTGTGTTGAATACAGCATACAGTCTCTTGTTCCGACATTATACAAAATTGTGATAGTTTCCCTTTTGGCAAATCCCCCTCAGTTTTTGGACAATTTTTCGCCGGTAGACATACTCCTAAAACGCCATTTATTTCACATGACTCTTCACGGCAGTGTATATGCCAGGTCCCTTGGCACTTCCGCAAGGGCTCTTTCCAATACTGGTAACGGTGATTATGTTGAAAAGGCATTGGTTGTCAGCTATCGCCACTTGCAGAGGTCCACCACTATCGCCTCCACAAGAGTCTCGTAATCCTTCTAAGCTGCCAGCGCACAATTGATCGTCCTTATACCTTGCGGTAACCTCCTTCTGAGAGTCTTTGCATATAGTCTTCGAAAGGTGGCTGGTCAATCAAATCCACCACCACCTTCAGTAAGTCCTCCGATGTATCTTCAGCAAAGTCGATCTGCCTTCAGCCAGTAACTACAGCTCCCTTGTTTTCGATGGTCGACTTTTCCATAGACACGCTGGTCGAATATTTAAAGTGAACAGCTCAGACCGATCAGATCCTTCGGGACGCGTCCCGTGTTAACCGCGAGTTAATCCAGACTATAGAATTGCACTATAATCACTAAAATTTATTATTTAATTATTATTTAGAGGGGAGAAAATTTTAAAATATGTTGACACTTAGAATTTAAATTTCGAATTTTATTTTGTTGTATAGAAAGTATATAACTAATTACTATAGGTATTAACAAGCTCGTTAGGTGCAATTGATTTGAATAATTCTTTAACGAACGTCGGTTGGTTGAGGTTGAAAATGTCGATGGTGGAGAAACAAGAGTCGTACGTGCATATCAGCCCATAAGCGATGGAATGTTTCCCGTAGTTGGTATTGGCACGAGATACCTCAAACGTGCGTGAATTGCGAATTAATCGCTGAGGAACGAAAAAACGTAAGTTTTCAACAAGGTATGAACTATCTGTGGTATTGTGGATAACTTTAAAGAAAGTGTGCTGGAAAGAAACTGTAACTGGAACGATACATATAACTGGAAAGGAAGTGTGCCTATTTACATTTTGGTCTGGTAAAAACGATCTCCTCAAAACCGAATATATACAGACGAATGATTTGATTTGGACAAATGTCATGGAAAAAACTTGTTTGTTTTTATATGGACTGTGTATTACCTGAAATTATCGATCCAGGAGTATGAAGGAATATGGATTTAAGGGAGCCTGAATACACTTTGAAAGAAGCAAATAAAAGAAACGACACGATAAAACGAAAGAAATCGGTTCCTCTCCCTTGTCCAACGCTTAAGCGGTAGTTAGTTTTCAGTGATTCCATCACAAAGTGAGCAAAGAACTCACAGAGAATGTACTTGCCAATAACACTCCAAAGCAAAGCACAAGCAATATAGAGCCACCGAAAAGTACACGATATTCCAAATCTGTGCTGAGTACAGATCTAATTAATAATGATGAACAGGCTTTTGAAAATGTATTATCATTTGATGAATTTTAATTACAAAAGTCGGCGCACCACTACAAAGCGACACTGTCAAGGCTACAAAAAGGAAGTCTCAAATGTACTGCGCAATTTTAAATGTATTTATTCGTCTCTTTACATTTAATATGTATGTATCTACTCAGAAATAACAGACTACTTTGCCAACCAGAAATGTCTTCATGATTTTTTGTCTTAATGATTTTATATTTTAATTAATAATTATTTATTTTTAATGATGTGTATTTCTTTAAAGTTTACAATGATGTGCTTACAGTATCTAAAAATAAATTATATTACTTTTTAATTAAATAATTTTTTAATGATAATGTACAAGGCGATGGGTGTCGTTATGTCCTCCTCAAAGAACTATTATACCGCGAATAAATAGTTCGATACACAATGTTGTTTTTTAATTCGATTCTAAATGTTTTTTCTGCCAAAAAATACTATCAAAAACTGTCACTACAACTATCAAAAAAATACTAAAGCTGTATCTCACGGAACATGAATTGCGATTTATGTCATTTAAAAGCCCTTGGAAAACTGTATCCAAAACAGTTAACGGCATTTCTCCAATTGTCATCTATCACCATTTAAAATAATTTTAAAATGTCGAAAATTAATTAGTGACAGGTGACTCTTCTTAATACAGTTTTTCAGGGGATTTCAAATGACATATCGCAAATGAAATTCTGTAAGATATGGCTTCTGTCAATTTTTGACAGTGATAGTTTGGTTTAACAGTTGACAGCCAAAATCTAATGGGCGCATTCCAGGGTGATACTATCCCTATGTTCCAAATTTCAACTCAATCGGTTCAACGGCTCGGCAGTTATCGTGAGAGATTACATACAGGCAAACAGACATACATTTCTCTGAAAATGGTCTTAATCATCTTGGTGGACCTCAAAATGGACATCTCTATCGTTATCTAAACATTTTTTTCCGCACGATCACAACACCTTCCCTACCAGTGGCAGCCGGGAAAGTAATATAATGTTCAAGTTTAGATGATGATAAAGCGTAGCCTTCTTCACCAGCGTAGGTACATGACACTTGCATAATCCCAAAATATAAATCCCATTGCAATAGTGTATACCTAGTGTGTTTAGTCCAGACATCGATAGCACAGGAGTAAACACGCCTACTCGTGTGTCGATAGCGAGTGAATATCGCTGCGAGATGAGTCAACATAATAAACACCTGCCCCGTCGCGAGGGGAGGGGGTAAGTAGGCGGGGCTTAAAAACTCAGATACGGTTTATTTTTTAAGTAGTACGTCGCCTTAAAAGGGGGTAAATGGGGCGGCAGGAGTTGTAAGGGTGGTAGGGGTACGACGCTCTTCGGAACCGCGGCTGTTAATGTCCAGGGATCGCTCGATGAAACTTTATCGCTCCAAAACGCGATTCAATTGTAATTAAATTGCGCCAAACATATCTAATGGCATCGAGAGGACAGGTATGGCACCACATGAATATAGCAATATATGGTATAGGTGGCTAGTCTATGTAGTCAAAACAGGGTACCGTAAACTGCCCATACTATGTACCAATTTTCATATAATGTTGGCGATAATACTATATAGTTTATAGATAATTTTTTTTTGTATTTTTTATTTAAACTAGATTACATAGGGTATCCAGAAAAGTTCTAATATAATAGAAAAAGTATCCCAGGATGTTTCTGTGATTTTTTGAAAAGTGGTATATTTAATGGTGGCAATGTGCCCAACAATGTATCATCACAGAAATATCATTAAAACAGTATCAATTCGTTAAGCTAGTTGCTTGCTTTAGGTTTGATTTTAAACAGCAGGCCATTCTAAATAACATGCAATCAAAACATTGTTTCACGTAAAATATATATTTTTATTTTTTTCACATAACAAAAAAAATGACCAATCAGTTGAATGATAGGTCGAAAATAAAACTAAACTAACAGGAATTATATATTAAATGCCTCGTATGTTCTGCAACTCTGATATTTCATTTGTATCACGCTTAGAAGACTCAAGAACTGGTGATTTTATTTTTTCGACACGTCTTTGGGCTTATACAGCATCCGAACGTCATCGTCTGGTTATGTCCAGAAAGCTCCAATTCTCTAGACTTTAGGGATAACTCTTACAAAAAGAAATATAAGCAGGTATTAATATCAAAACCCTAGATGGCAGATAAGTTGTCTGAAACTCTAATTATGAGACAAGTTCTGCATTCTTACAAGATCCTTTCCACCGGACAAAGTTTGACGAGGTTCTTTGGTAGCAGAAATTATTCCGAAACACAAAAAATGCTTTCCCAATCTCACTGTATGCATGCGACTAACCACTCATAGAGCAATTCGTCCAGCATCTAGTCATGATCATGACAAAATAAAATTAAATATAAACCTACAAACTTTTTTCATTTTCACTGGATGTCCTATTTTATAAAAAATCAGGAGTGGTTCATTGTTTGGACAGGAGGTTATAGTTAGGGCAGTTAAAGGTAGTTATTTAGCACAAGAGTTCGATGACCCGAAATGTACATATTAATAAAAACAAGTTTTCAAAATTATTTATTAATATTGGATACATAATATGCAAAACATTTACTGGTAGAGTCCAATATATCAATAATGAAAATTTATGTAACATGAACAATCATTAAAAAAATAAAAACCGCGATTGCGGTTACACAAACTGAACTGTTGTAATTATAACTATTAAAAATAATTTGTTCGCGGTGAAAATCACTATTTTTAGAGAATATAAGTTCTTTGAAACGATATTAATTGAAACTAAATTAAATTTACGGAAGGTCCGTTAAGACCCACTTAACCCATTTTAAATTTATACATATCCAGTGCGCACTGTTACGATGCCATAAATGATTGCGCATTCTGTGAGCCAGTCGACGGACCTTATTCAAAAACAATATTTTTAAAGATAGTTGGGTTGAAATAATTGAATTTTAAAATTTAATAACTGTCAAAAAATACATTTTTTAAATTTCTCAATGGCTATTTTGTAACAAAAAAAACGGCTAACTCCTTTTAGATCACTGATTAGAATGATATGAAATTCGTTGTTATTTTGTAATATAAAAGGAGAGTCAGTGGGCTTAAATATCAATATAAATATACCGATAAAAACCTACTGCTAGATCAATTTACTGCTAGATCAATCTAAAACCTACTGCTAAGTCAATGTGTGTTCCATAGCAAGAACATTTTTCTTTCACGGTACGGAACCCTCAGCGCAATACATTGTTTTTATTATTTCAAGCGAATCTGCTACTTTTAAGATTGATAAGAAAATAAATTTGAAGAATGTAATTTACTTCAAATTAAGAATTTTCACAATGAGCCGTACACTTTGATGGCAGAGAAAGTACAAAACTGTTTACTAAAGCTTGACTCCAAGAAATCCCAAGTAGCACAAATTGGCTATATAACGGTCACGGCAACGTTATCGATAAAGCTTTTAGTAACAAGAACTGGTCGTATAGCAGTCATATAAACGTTTATATGACTGCTATATAACCGGATTAGGCGCATTTTATACGGCTTTTAGCTGAATAGTGGCTGAATAGCGGTCATAGCGTCTACCTTTCGTGGTATAAGCCACCTTTATATAGCCAGCGGCTGTAAAAGTTTCTATAATTGATACTTTATTACAACTTCTAGTTGGGTAATGCCTTAAAATGATATAGAATGGTAACGAAAGGAAGCTGCATGATCATTTGCCGTCGCAAACACAGAATTTCTAATGGCTACCAATATATTGCATTTTATTGACTATGATTGTATTGTAGTTTAATACACCAAATTCTCTTGCGTACATCATTTCATCGACAATATTAAGTAACATGTCGAACATCATTTTAACGCGTTTTCAAACTATTTATATTTTAATCAATTTTAATCAATAATTATGGATTAAAGTTTTTTGTAAATTTATTTTATTTTTCGCAGTAAAATATAACACTTGCTGGGTATTTTTCACACACTTTGAAATAGGATTAATCTGTAATACGTGTATTTTATGACTTAAAATGACTACAAAAATATAATACAAAAATGTTTCGAGAAACATTTTTGTTTCGAGTTTTGCGAAAAAATTTCCGCTTTGCTTTTATGGCATCTGAAACTTTAATATAACCTTTATAAAACTATAAGCTGCGTAAGTGAGGTCCTAGTCACAATAATATGACTATAAGCTGTATAAGGGTGGGCATTTTAACCATTATACAGCCTTTGGTGGAGTAAGGGTAATGTAGTAGCTTTTGTTATGTTTATAAATAGGATAGAAACGAATTTACCGCGTGAAATTTGTAGCACCCGATGTTTCGGTGACGTTGCAGCCGCCCTTGTCCAGGGTAGACTGAAAGAGCTGTCAATCCGTTGTTTTGCGGGTAGGCCGCATACCGCTGCCGCCACTGCATAGGTTATAACAGTGGCGGGAGGCCGGACTCGGAGCGCGCGAATTTTGAAAATCCGTCGCATACAACACTCACTGTATCCTGTCTTACGTCCTTCCCTCTTCCCTCTTCTAAAAATGTTCCCGCGGCGGCGGGAACATTTTTAGAAGAGGGTTCCACTTAGAAGAGAGTTTGTAACCGTCGTCTCTATTGAAGTACGGGGTTCTTGTTATTTCAATGGCTTCTCGGATCATGCGAGGAAAGTAAAATGGTTCCTTGGATAGCACAATGGAATTTTGAAACTGCATCCATTGGTTACTTCCGCTATCCAATATATGCTCGCAGATCGCCGATTTTTCTCGCTCTAGGTTTTTAACAGCTTTGATGTGTTCAGTCAGTCGCTTGGCTAAGGGCCGTTTCGTTTGTCCAACGTAAGATAGACCGCAACTGCATCCGACTTATACACACCCGGGGTTTGCAGTGGTATTACATCCTTTACAGGCCTCAAAAATCGAGCTATATTTTGGCTCGGCTTGAAGATCGTTTTTATATCGAATCTGTTTAGAATCTTACTTATTCGATCTGTCACGCTCTTGACGTATGGTAAGAATGCTCTTGATCTGCTCGGTTTCTGAGTTTCGTCTGTATTAGATAGTGTGTGTAACTAGTGATATTTTCCGTATCCATTTCTCCTAAAGACATCATTGACATGTTCCATCTCCTGCGGAAAATGCTCAGCGTCGCATAGATCGCGTGCTCGATTCACGAGAGACGACATTATGTTTGTATTTATGCATTCTCCTGGTCGGAGAGTGATGATTTTCAATATTACAAGCGATAACAACTATCAAAGCGATACAACAAAACACTGTTTTGTTGTATCGCTTTGGATCTATTTTTTGTTTTTTTTTTGTTCAGGAAGCGTGTGGTCCTAATGTGGAATAAGACTATGGGCCTTATATGGAATACTACTCCATAATAGGATGATTATTATATATTTTCAGGATTGCTGCTTTTTCTTTCTAGGTACTAATCAGTGCGTCAATATGGAGCCCACAAAGATAAATCTGAAACCGTAGAGCAAAGCGGTCATGAAAAACGCAATTGATGTGGTAAAATCTAAACAAATGGGGTTCAAGAAAGCTGCCAGAAAGTTCGATATAATTTGCGCTATTTTGTTTCGGATAACGCTATAAGGAATTGTTTTGTTTCATTTACTAAATTGAAAAAAAATTATATAATATTTTTTATTATAAAAATTTGTGCATTCCATATTAGGAACCCTTTTTTACAAATTGAATTTTTAGTACTTTTTATGCTTTTTTGTACATACTTAAATGAAGTATATTTAAAGGTTTCGAACATTATTCTGTAATTTTTGGATTATATTTCCAATAGATAGGATTAACAATGTTGAGTAAAATATGAACCTACATTTTTTACAGATTTTTTAAAAATTGCCTTCCATATTCGGTACAATACATGAAAAAATAAAAACGATCGATCTCGTTCTAGCATAAACAGGTAGCGTAATGCCCATACCTTGAAATTATGTGAGCTCGTTGTGAAAATGTCCATGTCTGACGCTGTAGAAAATAGCGCATTTATGATATATATAGCGAATAAACTCCATCGACTTAAGTTGGTTCGCGAGGACGACTCCACAAATACAGTATGTGACCGAGCTCGAATATAGTTATCCGGAACAAAGAAACAAACCTTCGCTAGCATGCTAGGATTATCAACTTTGTCCAGAACCAGCTTGAAAATGTGGGCCATAGTGAGTAATTCTCTAAGTAATTTAAGGGAATTATAGCCCACCATGCCTAGTAAAAAATAGTAGGGTATATGTAAGTAGGGATAATAAACGTATTTCTTGAAATATACAAAGGGTATAAGACATTTTTGATTTTTGTCCAGCATGTTAATATAAAGATCTTCATGTGGATTCCATATAACTGCATTTGTTTCCAATCTACTTCTCACAATTGAATATAAAATGTGTGAATAACTCAGACATTGTGAAAATGCTTTATGTTCCGAATACCGAAACCTAGTAATTTAAAAGCGGATTAAATAAATCAGTGATGTGCTCTTTGAACGTAAGCTGAGAATCAAAGAGAACTGCTAGTGCCTTCAACTTCACAACTCTAGTAAGCACATCACCAGCGATGGAGTAATCATACATCAGAGGTGCTGTCGATCTAGTGTATGCCATCACTGTGATATAAATATGATAACCCTGATGATGGTATAAACGTGACACTGGCATTGGGTTTTCTAAAATGAAAAATGCTGCAAGCCCGTTCGGAATACATATCCGCAGTAATGAGCCAGTGCGATATTTCCGTCTACATTTATAATTTCCCCTACGTCAGCTAATTTACGACTACGCCTCCCATACTAATGACAAAGATCTTATTACCCTCAACCGACCCTAATAAGCTTCTATGGCTGATTGCTTTGCAAGCGGCGAGCGCTCGAATAGCATCCGCCATTTAGAATAAAAGCGCACCGTATATTTCAGCAGTTAATTAAATTCATGTTATATACAATACCGAATTATCTTTGCTCTGCACATGAGTAGTGGTAGTAAGTAGAAAATGGAGTGGGGGACTTGTTTCCAGCCCTTGACGTCCCCTGGATCTATAAGATCGATTGTAACTATCCACTTTGTCGTTGGGTCAGTGGTCTGCTAGTATCCCGGTACTATAAATAGGATAGAAAACGAATTTACCGCGTGAAATTTGCGAGTACCCGCAAAACAACGGACTGACAGCTCTTCAGTCTACCCTAGACAACGGCGGCTGCAACGTCACCGAAACGTCGGGTCCTACAAATTTCACGCGGTAAATTCGTTTTCTATCCTATTTATAATGTCAAACAACCGCGATAGTCTTCGATTTTATATCCCGGTACTGCTTACCAGTCCATGCAGATCACTGAGCTTTAAGTTGGGCAGATCGATGGGTTCCAGAAAGACTCGTCCCAGTAAGCTGTGTCTTTTTGCGTAAAGGCCTGGGCAGCGACCTTCAGGTTCTTCGCCACATATTCGGCAGTCCTTGCTCTCGGTCAAGCTAAGGTTGAATATATGTGCTCTAAGGGTCGTGTGTCCGGTGAGGAAACCGATAGTGGTTCTAAGGTTCTTGTTGCTCATTTCAAGTAGAGCCTTGGTTTTCTTTGGAAGTGGTTGCTCCATCATGGCTTTTGCCTGGCGACATCCTTGGCTCTGTTTCCAGGATGCACATAAGAGATAAATTTTAAAAAAAACTATCGTCATTCCATTCGAATTTTATCGAACGATAAAGCCTAATATCGCAGAGTGTATAATCTTAAGGCGTCTTAAGACCTGAGAAAAATATCTGAAGTGGGCGGACCAGCTCAGAAATAGGCGGGGTCACTTTTGTAGAGGTTGACCAATAAAAATACAGCGTTGAGGAAGCGTCAGGCACATATTCCACGTGCGTACGTGCCGACGAGCGGATACACAATGGTCAATCGCAGCGCCCACTCAGTAAAAATGTATTTGGGAAGTGTTGGTATAAAATTGTTAATCGTAAAGCATATTTAATGTAACTCTCATAGCACTCTCACGTTTTAATTAATTTTAATTAATTTAGGGCCTAGATAAAACATGTGTCTAAGCGCGACGCCAGAGAACTAACCAGTCAATATAAATAAATTAAAATAAAAGACGCTCACCGCTTACACTGTAGGAGTAATCGCCCCTAAAAGTTTTAGAAAGCATGCGTCTTTTCAATTCACCTATGCTCGCGCTCCCTTAAACACATTGTTTATTTTTATAAAATAAAAATATCCTTGTCTGACATGATTAGCTATATTTACCGACCAAATAAATAGTTATTTAGAGATGTCGTCATCGCCATTATGGCTTTTGTGGAGATAGATTAAGTTTTGGGACCGGAGTGCGTCGTTTAGATGGCTAGAGATCATTTTTGAGTGTAGTCAGCATATGTCGGGTCAACGTTGCATCAACTTATAGTGCATAACACCTGGGAACGACCATATCTGAAGAACCCTTGATTCGTGATTTTTTTGTTTCCTTGCATAAAATTGCCACTCTGCCAGATGAATGGTCTCAGTGTATGATCAATTCTATTATTTTTTAATTTATTATATTAAATGAAATTATGAATCTACTACATACATGATTATTATTGATTCGCAAAGTATAGACATTTATGGAGAGACGCACGCTACATCCTAATATCTAATCTTGAATCAAAAGCTGCTCGAAGCCAGAAGGAACCGTCGATAAGTGGAGATTGAATAATCGAGTCGAAAATATAACAGCAATTAATTACAAGCGACATTCTAGCCATACATAATTATATTCAATACATACATTAATGTTAAATTATGATCATGTGAAACTCACAACTCTCCAACGACATTTAGGCTAATCTTATTAATTACGGACACAACTTAAAGAAGTTCTAAGTTCGATTCAAGCCGCCTCGCCCAAAACTTCCAGCTCCTTAATCTGCTCGGGTTGATATCCGGGAAACGTGTCGCGGAAGAAAAGTTTCGCGTGGGGGTAGATGAAAACTCGGAATAATTATTTTTGGGAGAGAGAGAGAGAGACACGGAGAGTGCCGCGCAAGGTTTTATGATTGTTTTGTTAAAGAGTTTTATGGGACTAAGCCGTGCGAGGGGGATGTAGCTCTTGCGGCGTTTACCTATTTTTAGACCGCGGAAACATTATGCAAACTGCCGTCTCTTATAATTGGCTGAATTCGCTTTCTCTCCGGCCCTGCTTGCTTTTTTGTTTGTGTGATTTTGAATCCTCGATGTACTTCAAACTAATGCACATTTAAGACAAATTACGGAAGTGCTTATTTATTCATTACAAATAACAATTTATATAACAATAATATATACTTAACAATTTTTTGAATAGATATATTCCGTATCACTCTTAACTAGGCAGCTCCTGTTCCCAGGAGGATCTCAATGTTATATCAATTTAGATGGTATTTAAAGAAAAATATATTTTCTATTGGTTTCAAACAAAATAATCAAAAATAATCATTAAAAACAAATATAGAAATAGATAAAACGTAAAATAAGAAAATAAATCGAATCACCACATTTAAAAAAAATAATAATTGAATAATAGAAGTAGTCGGTAATAAAATTCACGTATACAATATTATGTAATAAAAATATAAATCTGAATTCACTCTTCTGCGTGAGGGTGTGTATGTGTATATAGTTACTTTCCTTCATAAGCGAATTATCCGTCTTATCTGTGTTCTTGCTTATGGCATTAAATATCGATGGCATAGAATGCAGATGTGGTATGTGCAATGGAATACATTTTACAGGACAGCGATTTTAAAGTTTGGATATCTGGTACTTTTAACCTTTTATTATTATAGCTCCTATATTTCTATATACTGTAAACTAGTTCATTGGCTATTACAATATAGGTAATTATAATAATAAAAGTAAAATATGAAGGCTTAAATTAGAATTAATTACCTAAGTGTGCACTTACCACATCTGTGTCCTGCGCTATTGTACATACCACATTTGACTGCTTTTGATATCAGATTTTTTAAAAGAAGAATATGAAAAAAATGCTTTTTTAGAATTGAAAAATATTTAATTAATTTAGGTAAAGTACATAGGAGGTATTAAACAAGCAAGGACAGTGCTATGCAAGATTAATCTGTGGGATTTTTAAACTAATTGGGTTTACCTAATTAACAAAAACAACTCAAATTTTATTCCTCATCCTCAGAATCCACTTCTCTAAACATGCGGGAACTTGAAGGCAGAGAATGAGATATTCATAATACCGTGGGATTACTTGAGCATCAAGTAGAGACAATAAGTCATTCTTCTTGGCTTCTGTGATAGGCAAGGTTTTACTGTATACCTTATTCAATATTATATATTGCTACATATTAATATAATAACTATATATATAATCGCTATATATTAATATAATAACAAACGATTTTTTAAATCATAGCTGTAATTATTTTAATACTATTTAAATAAAAACAATAATGTTTGAATACGTCATAAATACGCGCTTCAACAATTAAATAGATATAATATCTAATAATTAGCCTATATAAAAATGCTATAGATGACACTATTATTTGAATGTTATCGTTTGTTATTGTTAGAATAATGGGTTAAAAAATGGGTTTTCATAATCATATAAAAAACAATTAATTTCAGTATAAACAGCCAAATAAAAAGCTATTAGTTTCGTCGAAAAATGCTAACAGCGTCACCTGCATACCGCCGGTGCAGAGCGATTGCCAAATCGTACTATGGCATTGAGCAATTTTATACCCTATATAATCAATGCTTGTGGACTCGCACAAGCATAATCATGAATTAGAAATATTACGAAACACTATTTTTTTTTCAACGAAAACGCCTAATTATCTACATAGCATAATAAATATACTATGTCTATATAAATAAACCATAAAGAATTTATTATTGGCTTGTTGCCTTCCTTTCTATTTTCTTTATTTTTAATATAAAATATTATTAATACAAATGGAGATACCATGAAATTCACCGACCAGAGTCGAGACAATAGTAATTCTTTTATTACACTTCTGGGCGGTGGACTCCGGAATTTGCATGGTTTGGGACAGCTGTCTTGCCACATGTGAGCATACCTATACATTACCACCCAGTTACTCCCCCTTCGAAGCAATAGAATTCGACATCCGGAAATTTTTAGATAGTTCTACTAGGAACGGGTTGATTATTTTCCTGGAGAGACCAAGATATTTAAATAAGTGAAACCGAGACTTGTCTGGTAAACTACGAGCGCCAACTTCCAACGCGTGAAAGTGAACAACGTAGCTGTTCCGGGTGATTGCGAGATTATGTTATTCCTTTAATTTTTACTCGTCTTTTAGGATGATTGATTGATATGGACTACTTAATTATATATTGAGGGCCGAGTCATCTTCCGAGATAGACAGAGGGCTGTGCATCTGAGACTATTAGAAATTAATACTGCTTAGAGACCGAATCGACATTCGCAATCTAATCCGAAGCTTTCTCGATTATTTATTAACAAAAGTTGTGTAGTGGAATATTTCTCGCCTTTAGAAGCATCCCGCACAATCTGTATTACTTGGGGTTAGAGGGAACCGTCATACCCTTGTTTGTACGAGCCACTGCGAATCTAATTACCTCGCGAATAACAAGCAATAACATTCTCATGGCATTCACTTTTCAATTGCATGGGGTGGCTGTACCACACAAGTACTCCTTCCTTTGATCAATGCGCAAAAGCTGATTCTAAAGGTCATCAATAAAAAACCCCCTAGATACCCCTCAGCGAAACTCTTTACAGAATATGGAGTACTTGATGTGAGGCAACTATTCATAAAACAATTACTAATTGAGTTTCACAGAATCAAGGATCAGCAGACAAGAAGCCAACAAACTAAAAACACAAGGCAAGCTACTGGGTCGAATTATAATATTCCGATTGTAAAGTCCTCATTTGCCCAAAGGCATTTTTACTTCCTTGCGCCGAGATTTTATAATAATTTAAATGAGAGTTATAAGAATGCAAACAACTTAAATTCATTCAAAATACTTATAAAGAAGTACCTGCTTGAAAGGGGTCCAATGTATGCGGAGTCTCAATTGCTCTCGCTAATAATTTAAGTTGTTTTATTAAATTATATATTACTAACTAATATCAAATCTCGTGTATTATTTGCTATGTATATATATGTGTAGGTATGTATATATATATATTTATGTATGTGTGTATGTATGCGTATGTATATATGTATATATTCTTATGTATCATGCAATACAACTTAAGTTCAGAATATCAAAAGAGTCAGCTCGTCGATACAATTAAACAAAAATCAGCATCCCTAGTCTCTGGTCTCGGGTCTCTGACCTAGTTAGGAATGCGGATAAACATTTTCACCATAGGATGTGCTCAATCTCTCCCAACTCAACCATATTATGTAAATGGTGTTTATATGACATATTATATGAAGTTATTGTAAATTAATAAATAAAAAAAAAAAAAAAAAATTCAGTGTGCCGTCCTTGATCGAAGTCCACCTTACAGCCAGCTAGAATATGCTTAGCTGTGCAAGGGGTATTGCTTCAAAGGGGACATGAACTTTTATCTGAATATCTCTAATGAACGAGAATATTGGGTCTGGGAGTATATTCTGAAATCTTTCAATTAATTTTCAGCATATCTGGAGTCCAGTCATAAAATATTACCTACTATTGCATTGGAGGAGGAATGAAATAGTCTCCAAATGCTGTCCAGTCATTCTGACATTGAAGGCCAATGGCATGAGCCATACTGTTGCTGCCGTAATCTCGTAGTAAGAGGGAGATTTTCAGGTCCACATTGATTATGGTTGTACTGCCATGGTAGCGAATGGTTTCGTGCAGCTTGGGCCATAAGATCCATTTTGTTCTCGGATCGGCCAAACTCACGATTCAGCTCCTATTCAGAAGCCTCCTCGAGTGGAAGACTACTCCGGGTAAGACTCTCGCGTCTCAGGAGTCACGGCTGGTGGAACGGTTTCTCCTGGTGGGATTGCCTCCTGGCGCTACAGGATGGTTTGCGTTGCGTTCGTCACCGTTCGGTGACGCCAATCGGTTGTGCACTCTGACTAATTAGTCAGCAATTGCTCAAGGAGTCTGGAGATTATAGAACTATACTGTCTCCTAAGCAGCGGGGGTGGATGTTGACCTGACGTCAACCACTCTTGAAATGACCACTAGGCTACCTGGTGAACATACCGCAGGTAGAGGTCGCGCAAGTGTCTTCGGACCCGTGACCAGTCTAGAAGTTGAAGGTATCCTGATGATTAATTGCAGATGGAGATATCCTCCCAAAACTGGTAATCATGTGGCGAGGCTGCCTGCTGGGTACCTTTACCGGTACATCACCGTAAGGCGTTGGTCTCTGACGGGCTCGTGGAATTGCTGGACGGTAGGTTTGTGCCGTCCTAAAGTCTTCTACCCTCATCCCACAGCTGAAAGAGCTATCACATATCGTTATACCAGCCTGGGGCGACGGGTTCGCCCGTTGTAGTCGACACCGCCCAACTGTACTGCCATACCTTAGAACAGTTCCATTCTGGCTGATTCTAACAAGATTTTTTTGTGGACGTCTACGCAGGCTTGTAGATCATTTGGTACACTACGGCAATTTGCTACGTGCTTGGATATTTCTGCATCCTTAAAATTGTACAGGAGGTTATTCCGAAGTTGGAAGTTTTGTTTATTCTAGTGTTGGAATATAGCAGAGAGAGCCGTTTTAGAGCTAGGCCAAAATTGTTTTTGGACCTGAAGGGAGTCGATGGGTCAGCCGGATTAGCGAAGGACCACCAGGATTTTAAACTAGCTATCACCAGGCCATCCTTCCTTATAAATTAGTGCCTTTATTGCATTGTTATTGCTTATTCTTTTAAAAAAATACACTTATATTACACATCAGGAACAAATGGCGGCGTATTACCTTAGTAATTTCCTAATGCCAAGCGTTTGTATCAATATTAAGATTAATTTGACATATAATGACAACGCTCCTCTGGAGTGAATAAAAAATTTGTAATAATTATAATATTGCAGCGTGAACTGCGAAGTAATACGAATGTACCGTGGACTTATTTTATGCAATGATATAGATAGAGTCCTAGTCTGGCTTAAATAAGATGGGATGAATATGCTTTTAGGTAGGTGGGGATCAATGGATTACATTATATAGATGGAGAGTATATACACATTTTCACGCTTCCGAATACGGAGCCACTTCAGGTCAATAGAAAGAAGAAATGAATCATAGTAAAATGCATGGGGGAAAATACGTATCTTAGGCATAGATTATGTAGTCTTCATAATGTTTTTAACTGGAAAGACGTTAATCCCGCTTTTCTCAAAACACGCTATTGCAGGTTGCAGCCTTTCCCATTTCTTCATATTTATAGTAGTGAGCTAGTTTACATTGGTATTGTAACAAAGGCACTCCCCACGTAAATAGGCTTCGATGATGATTTGATATTTTCCATCTGTACAATTTATGACCTGTTTTTCAAATATGGTTACATTGCATTAAATCATTTTAAATTCAGAGGATACATCATCAAAAATACCTCGAATGCTCTGAAATGTAGTGCATGATTCCCCACCGTCCACGTATCACATACACTGTGTGCGCCATAAATTTACCGATTCGTAAACTTTCATCAAACATTACGTCATACGTGACAACATAAAGCATCCTCCTTTTCAGCGTAATGTATTGCTCATCTGTAAAGGCAGGTTTTATTTTCCGACATAGTATGTCACGAGGCGACACAAAATCACTTGTTTCACTCGAGGACTTTTCAAACCTACATACACATGAGTGACAACGTAAATCTCAATTTATGTCGAGCTCGTGCTCTAAATCCAGATTGAATATAATGAATTTTGACGTCCTGTATCACCGCTCTTGCTATTCCAAAATATATAAAGTAACATTTTTCTGGTTTATTATTTTTCTGGTGCCGTTGTCAAACTTTGGATATCATGAAATTGAAGATTTTCACGGTTGTTGCGTCTGCAAAATATCGACCGGTATGTTTTTAAATTGCGAAAGTTCGACCATGTTAGCTGCTTTCGTGAGCAACTTCATTGGCTTTCTATTCGCGATCGAAGAAATTTGCATACTTTGTCGCTACTCAGCAACATACTTAATAACCCCACTTTACCTCTCCTATCTCAAGGAGATATTCCACCCTTTGAGACGCCACGGTCTTCCACTTCGATCGAGCAGGGATAACACACTAGCCATTCGGTTACATCATTCTTTTGTTTACACGCACTAGTTTACGGTTCATTCTGCTCGTTTATGGAATCTACTCCCTCACTCTATCAGGCATGCACCTTCGTTGTTCACTTTCAAAAAGTTGTTTAAGGAACATTTATTTCCACATATCCACTAACCAAAGACCTCTCCTTTATCGTTCCCTGGGCAACCTTGGTATAAGTTATTGACATACATATGTATTGGTTTGTTTTAAATTTAACTTTATAACTTCTGTGTGTATTGTACGGTGACAACCCCCCGAATGTAAGGCGACCATTAATGGTTGCCTACGGCAAAATGTATACAAAATGTATATAAATTTATATAAATGTAAATATAAATGTAAATGTGCGCCGCTCTATAGTAATCCGCTCTATAGTAATGGTATAGCTCTATAGTAAACCCCGCTCTATGTAAATGTAAATGTAAATATAAATTTATATACATTTTGCCGTAGGCAACCCGAGATAATCGCCATTCATTTGAGGGGTTAAGAGTTTATTAAATGGTTGACTGTAAGATAACGTTATAGTGATAAGTCTGCCATTTGTGCTTAAATTGTATTTTTGTTATAAAACCAGTGTAATATTCATTAAGTTATGTTTTTATAGCACAATAAAGTTATTCTATCCTATTCTATTCTATTCTGGTGTTTGATATTATAGTGATGCGGCAGAATCATTAGGCGAAGAACTCACTGCGCGGTTTTCAGCCGCGGTTGTGAGCCGACTGTTTTGTTTCAAAACTCACGACACCGCAGGTTTGCGCGGTCGGGCTTAGAACTCACGAAACGGTTTTCACCCGAGCTCGCCACGGTTGCGGGCCCACGGCGCAGATAAGTACGCGCGCGTGTGAACACTGCTCAGTGAGTTCCACTAGTTGCCCGCAGACGCTGCGGCCGCCGCGATTTAATAGCGCCCGTGAAAATGGCGTCGTGAAATTGCGACTCAATTTTACAAACATATCTGCATTCTACGGAGGCTGCGGGCCCGCAACCGCGGCGGGCGCGGGTTAAAACCGCGCCGTGAGTACTAAGCCTTAGGATTATTTTCTGGCAACTTAACAAGAGAGATGAAGAGCCTAACACCTGAGGACTCTTGGTGTTTCGATAAATAGAAACCGCAATGGGGCAAGTGTTTCACTTTAAATATATAGTAGTTTATAATGTACGACAATTTTTGAAAAACGCCTAATTTTGTTTAATAAAGTAATTACAACACGCGTTGACAGACTAAATATATTCAAAACATCCGTTAGCATACTGAAAACGGTATCTCAGCTGCGTCTATCCACATTTAAGTAATCTACATGTTAAAACTATTACTAACACTATATTAATTAGAGTCTGATATTACACCCTATCTATAGTGACCGTCATTTACAACACATGATAGCAAGGGCTGATTTAATTTTTTTTAAATAGGTATAAAAATACACTTAACTTTAACGGTGCCCTTGGGCGAGCGTACTTGAAAAGTCGCTAACTTCACAAGCAGAAGCGTCTCTTATGTTGCAAAAAAATTGTTCCGACGCCGCGACTGGAATTTACTCTTTAAGTGCGATTGTAATTTGTCATTGAATAAACAATAGGCAAAGGGGGCTATTTTCATTATTGATTGATTGATTGATTGATTGATTGATCGACCGACCGATCGATCGATCGATCGATCAATCAACAATCAATCAACCAATCATCAATCATCAATTAATGATCAATCTTAAATCAATCAATCATCATCAATCGATGTACATCAATCAATCATCGTAAATCAATCATCACCAACCATCATCAAATTATGAATCACCATCAATCATCATCAATCAATAACTATTAATCATCACCAATCAATCATCACCAATCAATTCAATCAATAATCATCAATCAATCATCATCAATCAATCAACACCAATCAATCATCATCAATCAATCATCATCAATCATCAATCAATCATCAATTAATTAATCAATCATCATTAATCGATCATCAACCAATCGTCAATCAATATATCACCAATCAATGAAACGTAAAAAAATGCAAAATTAGGCATTTTTCTTAAATATATAAAAAAATGTGCGTGTCAACTCCGATGCGCGACTGGAGTGTGATTCTCTCAGATTCCAATTGGCTGATTTGATATCTGTCTCATTACATTATTCGACAAATGTATGGTCAGTATGTGTTGGCTCGGAAGCTGGCAATTTTTATCGAAGTTATGGTCTCCTGTTGGGTATTGTAACGCTTTTTGTTAACGCTAGGTTTCACTACCCATTAAATTGTCGTACCGGGGCTTTACATAAAATCAATTCTTAGGAGTAAACTCCAATAAACTCCAAAACTACCCGAAAGAGTAATACGAAATATAGGATAAATTATAACATAGAATTATTATGCATATAAAATAGGATTCCATATAAAATAGGAGACTGTGGGTAAATATTCGGTGCACATATGTCAATATATAGGGAAACGCATATTTTATATCAATGGTACTTTAATTAATTCCATCTAAAGACCATTTTCTATTATGCAAATGCTGCCGACAGCCGTTCCGTTACATCGGAAATTCCGTATGTCTATTTTTTTCCGTGTTTGCATATTCGTTGTACTGGGCCGCGGCAAAGGGAGATAGATGGAGTCGGGGGAGAGGGATGGCGCCCTCTGCCTACCAATCATCTGGTTTGATCAAACGAAATGGTTGCAGCGACCCCGAAAAGAATCCAGGGAGCGAGTCGGCAAAAAAAGTAGCGAAATGTGAGCTGGAAACAACTGAGAGTAAATTGAAAATATGAATTTCGAGCTTCGACGTTTCCATGGCATCGGCGGCCGCCTGCGTCCGCTTCACTGACTAACGGACGGATTCGATTAACGCTTGGAATTGAGCTGTAAAATCGGATTTAACCACCGAATTAACCCGGCAAGGATGTGGTACAAAAAGGGCACGTTAAGGATGTGGAGGGTCATGATGACCCTGTATATTTTTTTTTGTATTTATTGTTATGTAATAAAAAAGCACCCTAATATGGATACCGGGTCATCAAGGCATACCCAGCAACGAAGAGGCCGACAGGCTGGCAAAACTGGGCACACTGGAATGCCCGGTGGAGCCAGTTGTTGGGGTCCCCTTCGCTACAGGTAAGAAAATCATCAGGGACTGCTTGGAGCAGGAACATCGGGCATCCTGGAAACAGAGCCAGGGATGTCGCCAGGCAAAAGCCATGATGGAGCAACCACTACAAAAGAAAACCAAGGCCCTACTTGACATGAGCAAGAGGAACCTTAGAACCACTATCGGTCTCCTCACCGGACACACGACCCTTAGAGCACATTATTCAACCTTTGCTTGGCCGAGAGCAAGGACTGACGAATATGTGGCGAAGAACCTAAAGACAGCATACACATCGTTGGTCGCTGCCCAGGCCTCGCCGCAAAAAGACACAGTTTACTGGGACGAGCCTTTCTCGAACCCAGCGATCTGCCCAACTTAAAGGTCAGTGATCTACTTGGACTGGTAAGAAGTACTGGGCTACTAGCTGACCACTGACCTAACCACTAAGTGGGTTGGATCAAGGGCAGGAAACAAGCCCCCACTCCGTTTACTACTACTACTACTACTATGTAATAAAAACCGACGGAAATTAAACTTACGAATACGTTACTATATAAATATTTTTTATTATAAAAAATACCACTATGCGTAGACAAATTTTATTATTTTGAACATACAAAACGTCTAAAAAATAATCGACTTAAGCAGGACTCTCCGTTACATATTTAAAAAATCAACAAAAATACGCTGTTTCGTAAAACAAATATTTTAATCGGGTATTGTACATACATATAAGACATCAATCATTTGTCATAACATATTTCAGTATTTGAAGATATTAATAATCTCTCGCCGTAGCTCACGGTTGACAAAACGGAACAATGTGTTCTTGATAAATGTACGAAAGACACCTTTTGCAAAAAAAAATGAGCCTAAATACGACAAAGTGCGTCGGGTGACACAAAGTTTACGCGGTAAATTCGTTTTATTCTATTTATAATGCCAAAAAACCGTGACAGTCTTCGATTTGATATGATTTCAAAATTCGTTTGTTATTGTATTATTACTTTAAACTGTGGAGTCGAATTTAGAGCGCCAACTACAATGCGCCATACTGTTATACCACGAAAGTCGCTAAATTGAACATAATAATAGTAGATTATTATTTGTTTAACTATGAATGTCATCTACATTTTGTGTTGGACTACAGTAAAAAAAAATACACTACAGTAAAATTCTGGTTGACAAATCGTAGTACGAATTTGATCAATATAAAACATAATACATTATCCGAGCTTTGAGAACACTAGGATTTGTGACCCGTATCTCAAGACCATTCTCCAATATAAATGTCCTGAATATGTTATATTTCGCTTACGTTTGCAGTACCTACCGTGGAATTTGCGTCCTCAATTTGGAATCCGCAATATTCGGTCTAGAGAAGCAGGATAGAATGTATACAAAGGCTTTTTTTAAAACACATTCATTCTGGTGGATGCTTCGTTCTTACTACGTACGAGAGCAGACTGGACCACTTCGGTATTCAAGCTCTAGAAGACCGACGCACAGTGGCTGATATGGTACTATTACACAAAGTTATCCACAATACCATAGCTAGTCCATACCTGGTCGAAAACTTACGTTTTTTCGTTCCTCCGCGATTAATTCGCAATTCACGCACGTTTGAGGTCTCTCGCGCCAATACTAGGTAACTACGGTAAAAAATCCATCGCTTATAGGCTATTGTGCACGTACGACTCTCGTTTCTCCACCATCGACATTTTCAACCTCAACCAACCGACGTTCGTTAAGGAATTATTCAAATCAATTGCACCTAACGAGCTTGTTAATACCTATCGTACTCAGTATTATACTTTTCATGCAACATATCAGTAGCTACTACAAATATTTATAAATATCAATAAATATCTGTATCAATAAATATCTGTATCTATATATCCACTATACGACCTATCTATATCTATATTTATATCTATATACATATACATATACCATCGTCTAACTCCTTTTTCCTAATCACTTCCAATTCCCTACCTCTAGTCTCCTATCGGTTTTATATATTAATGTTATATTTAATATGAACTTAGGTTATTCTATAATAAATTTATAGGTAAATATGCTGAAATCTGTTTAATATGTTACTTTCGTAGGAAACGTTTATCAGCGTAAAGTTTTTCTTATTTTTTACAATATGTTTATGCACAAGTATGTATATTGTATGCGCTGTATGTTTCCAGAAATAAAAATAAAATAAAAAAATAAATAAAATAATCAATAGTATAAAAAAAGCTAATCTCTCACATCAAAAATAGTATCGGGAAGAAAGTTTGCTATGCCGAGAGACAATATTTGATGTACGTTTATAGATATGTATTTAAAAAAAATATATATTTCCTATTCGATTAAAAGAAAGCGGTTTGGTCACCCTAAAGGGGCACACATATTATCGGACGAGTGCTTTAGCCACGGCTTATGGACGCGACTCGAAGGTTATCTGTGTAATTAATTTCTATTGGGCCGTGCACATTATTGGACGTCAGTCGTGGACGTGACCTTGAGGCTTCGGAAGTCCAATAGAGATCTGGCAAGCCGCGTCCCAAACGACTGTGCATACTGTTCAGTCGCGTCCATAAGCCGCTGCTTACGGACGCGTCCGATAATTTGTTTGCCCCTTCAGACTTGACCTGTCCCGACCGCAGCTGTTAACCCCTATCACACAACAGGACCTACAAGAGACGAACAACAAACCATCCAGACTGCATATTTTTAGGGACGTGATCTAACCTGGCCCGGACACTTAAAGTAACTAATTTGGAAATGGTATTAATCGTCTCAGGGGTGCTCAATATAGACATGTCCGCCTATATCTCGAAAACACACACAGACACAATTCAGTCCGGAAATGGTCTTAATGGTCTCAGCGGGGGGAGGGTGGTTCAGAATGTGTATAACCGTATATGTACATTTCGAAAAAAAAAATGCGCGTTCTCAATGCTTTCCCTCCTAATTGGTTGGTGGTAGCGAATGGTTTCGTGAAGTTTGTGCCATAAGATAAAATCCATTTTGTTCTCGGATCGGCTCAACTCACGATTCAGCGTATATTCAGAAACCTCCTCGTGCGGAAGGCTACCCCGGGTACGACTCTCGCGTCTCAGGCCTCACAGCTGGTCAACCGGTTTCTCCTGGCGGGATTGCATCGCGGCGCTACTGGAAGGTTTGCACACCGTTCGGCGACGCCAATCGGTTGTGCACTCTGACTAATTGCTAAAGGCATCTGGGGACTATGGAAATATACTATATCATAAGCAGCGTGGGTGGATGTTGACCCGTTGTCATGCCACTATTGAAATGACCTTGGGCCACCCGATCCCGTGTGGCACTACGGGCAAAGGACGCTCAGGTCCGCGATAAATTCAAATTGAATAACCGCTGTAATACAACATGTAGAGGCCGCGCCGCGTAAGCGTCTTCGAACCCGTAAGCAGTCGAGAGGAAGGAGGTATCCTGAAGGTTAACTCCAGACGGAGATATCCTACCAAAACTGGTAGTTAGGGGCGAGGCTGCCCTCTGAGTACCTTTCCCGGTGCCTCGCCGTAAGGCGTTGGCCTCTAACGGGCTTATCGGCTGAGCTATACAGTAGATTGTCTCGTCTCTAAGTCTCCTACGTTTATCCCATGGCTGAATGAACGATCACATATCGTTATACCAGCCTGGGATGACTGGTTCGCCCGTTGTACCTTTATCGGTGCCTCGCCTTAAATCGTTGTTCTCTAACGGGCTTGTTGTCGGAGCTAGAAAGTAGATTGGCTTATTTCTAAGTCATCTACGTTTATCCCACGGCTGAAAGAACGGTCACATATTACATATTATATCAGCCTTGGGTGACGGGTTTGCCAGTTGTAGTCGACACCGCCTTACTCTTCGGTTGGTGGGCCAGGAAAGTAAAATATAATACTCCTCTCTTTTGGATGTGGCTCGTATATCTAACATCTATAACAGCGTTACTAAGCTTAAGATGATTTGTTTGCCGAGTATAGGGAGGAGGTTATTAGTCATGTCGCTACACTTTAGATGTGATCCGTGGTGGCAACGCGAACGCAGCGCCGAGAGCCGGCTTTGATAAATTGGGACGAACTCGTAATTAATCATTCTACTCGTGAATTTCAGCCATTGTCGGGTATCGATTCAGCTACAGTCATATTAGCCCTGATGGAAACGCCCGTTTGCTACGCCGATCGCTACGAGAGGGTCGGGAAATATGCTAACAGTAGGATTACTCAATTATTTGTTGTAACTCCACTACTCTAGTAGCTATTGTCATGGAAACAGAATGTTTTTTTTAAACCATTATTGTTATTTTGAAGAACTATGACTAGATATATTTTGTCTTTTACTTCCTTGTCCACGAACCGACCAGGAGGAAAAATATTGTGAACGAGTTAAAAAAACTAGATAAACGCGGAAATATCCCAGCCCTCTTGAGACGATCAAAATCATTTCCAGATTGAAGTCTGTCTGTGTGTCTGTCTGTCTGCCTGTGTGTATCTATTCCTACACGATAGCGCCTAAACGCTTAATCCGATTGGCCTGAAATTTGGTAAGCATGTATCATTTGGTCTTAGCAAGAGTTGAAAAGGTTGCGGTAGAAATCTGTCCACCAGGGGGCGCACTAGTCATATATCATCCTAGGAATATTGGACTTAGAGACATGAAAGTCGGTACACAGATGCCTTGCTCAGCCGAAATCACATTGTGAAATCAATTTTGGTTGGAATATCTCATATGCAAACTACACTAATAATATTTCAATTCCGCATTAACGCCATCTATTAATTTTAATTATTTATAAATTAAACCAGTTGCTAGGATTCCCTACCCTTGGCATAGTAAAATTATTTTATTTTATTTTGCGGTATACATGGAATAACCAAGTTTAGATGTTATTTATTTATTTATTTATTTATTTATTTATTTATTTTCGGGAAACATACAGCGCATCATTAATTATTACTAATTATTCTAATACAGAGTTTCGCTGGCCGATTAATTGTTTCCTACATTATTTTCTTCTACGGTAAATCAAAAATTGCATTGCACTAAATTAAATTAAATTAAATTGCAATTGAACTATTGTAAGGATAGGAAAGGAGAGGGATGGGATATATGTAGGATAGGATATAGATATTCAAATTATATCCACTGTGTAATCACTTCCTAGACGCCTAGTGAGCTAAGGACAGCTTCGCTGAATTTAGGTTGATTCAGGTAAAAAATGTCGATATCTTCGAATCGTCTATTATATGTGGTCATCAAGCGGTGCATAACAGAGTTTTGGGCGTAACTAGTGCTCACACGAGGGATTTCGAACGTACGAGGAGAGCGAACCCTTCGTGGCGGAACCAACAACGACAGTTTCTTTACCAAATGAGGACTATCAATTTTGTTATGAATTATTTTATGCAATAATATCATATCAGCCGCTGTGCGGCGGTCTTCCAGTGAACACATACTGAAATAGTTCAGCCTGCTCTCGTAGGTTCCAAGTCCCAAGTGCTCACGATAGTCCAGGTATAACGGATTATGTGGTATAACATTTTTTTTTAAGATTCAGACATAAGACTTTTGACTCGTTCTATAATTTAACATGCCGCGGAAGGCTACCCGGCAGTTGTTGCATGTTTCTCAAAATAAATTATCATAGTTTTATTTATGCTGCAAGTGAAGCTTGAGAACAGATCCAGAGAGGCGTATGGCAGGGCGTCACGATCTCCCCTAAGCTTTTCACTCTGGCACTGAAGGACGTCTTCAAGAGCGTACCAACGTACCAACAAGAGCGGACGTATCAACGTGGATGGGTCGTACCTGAACCACCTCATGTTCGCCGATGACATAGTTCTGATCAGCAGTGACCCATCACAACAAAAGACCATGCTCGAGAAACTCCACGCAGCATCAGCGAGAGTGGGTCTGAAGATGAACTTTCAAAAAACAAAGATCCTGAGCCCAGACCCAGTACAGATCACCGTTGAGAGGTAGACACTCGAAGTCGACGACCACCATATTTATCTTGGCCACATATATATATATAAAATAAAGTAGAATTTGGCAAAAATACCAGTTGCTTTATTCTTACGACTGCAGAATAAGAGTTATTTTTAAAGGGATTTTTATCATTAATCATTTTAATGAACATATTTTAAGTGAGATATTTATAATTTTGATATTCTTTTGACTTATCTAACCCATTAATGTTAATCTAATAAATTAATTTTATTTCTATTTTAAATCTTTTTTTCTGAATGATATGATTCTGATGAATCACGATTTTTTATACACATGAAAGTACTAAATTTGATTTCGTTTGTTTTTATTTTTAATTATAACCAAATGTGTGCATAGTTAAAATAATTTTTCGGAACGCTCTCCTTAGTACAGGCCTGGACTTAGTTAGGCGGCGTTGATTTAGTAATCATTCTTTTTTTACTACTGGCCCAAACACGAATATTTTGTAATGCTGAATGATTATGTATTTTGTACTTTAAATATAAAAAAATATAAAAAATATATGTATTCTTGAAGACTCACGATTCAAAACCGAAGTGGAGAAAGTCACATGTTAGTTACTGTTGTTAGATTTTGTCGCTTTTCCACTTACTTTTCGGGTTATTTAATTATTTTCAATGTAAATTTCCAAATCACAATCTAATACACATACTTCAAAACACTTTTTTTCACTAATGTTAATATTAAACATCAATTTTACACGACCTTACTTATATTATAAAACAATTTCACTCGCGTGAACAGCGTCACTGAAATGAGTACGGTTTTACATAGTTTTAATGGGTGGCGATGTTTTTCGCGGGGTGGAAATGGCGCGACGTCCACCTCGTAGGGCGGCAGGCGGGAGACTGGCTATGGCGAACGTGGGCGGACGGCACGATGCTGGCCGCGCCCCGCCACCCTGCTGAAATCACGTCCAGTGCCGAAACACTACCCCTGAAATCCTGAATTTATGGCCGAATTCAGGAAGAAGCGGCATATCGGGTTATCGAGCAGAACAATGATATTGGAAACGGTGGGGTTTTACTGTCGATATCAAGCGCTCGGGCCTGTTGCCTTCTTGTCTTCTTCTTCTTCTTTTTAGATCCTGGAGGTAGCAGCTGATTGCTACCGCCCGATGTCTCTGATTCCTGTAGAGATGCATTGAAATTTCCCAGGTGTTCGGGCTTTGTGACACTCGCGGTGGTCTCGTAGTATTTAATGATTCCTGGGTAAGTGCACTCTGCAATGCAGTGTATTACCTGGAGGATTACTGGAAGAGTCTGAAAAAGTAGTTTTCTAGAATATGTAACGATCCTTAAGTATCGTACATGCCAGTCAATAAATTCATTGAATTCCAGTGAAATGCACTGACTTCAATACAGCCATTGTTCCACCTCGTGCAGCGCTGAATTAGCACGAATTTTAACTACTTTTTCAAATGAGTTACATTGAACAATATTTTTACTCGGAATATTTTGGATTGCGTCATAGCACGGGCGGCGAAAATAGCACCAGAGTATCATTTCTAGAATGATCACTCTCCCCAAGACAGCGGCGGAATCAACCCGGTACTACTCTCACGAGTTGGGTCAACGGGTCCGACCATTTTGGGTACCTCTACCTTCCTTCCTCATATCGAGACGAGCAAGCATCAGTCTGAACTCCTACAGACTCGAGCCGTGTCGAGTACACACAAGATACTCTGAGCACACACTATAATCTTTATCCATGCACCCTCGTATCTTCAGGCAGATAGCCACCGCATTCGCGTCAACCCCTGCCATACTCAGGAAGCGTTAACAAACTGGCCATATAAATCACTATAAATTCTGATATACTTTCAATCGACTTTCAATACGGAGATAACCCGCAAGTTGACACCACCTCCTCACATCAAACAACTTGGGGTCTAATGAGGGGTGGCCCGTCACAAATACCTACAACGGGAGATTATCGGGTGTCGTATAAAATCCGTTGTCACATCCAAAACTGGTAGTCAGGGGGCGAGGCTGCCCGCTGGGTACCTTTCCCGGTGCCTCGCCGTCAGGCGTTGGCCTCTGACGGGTAGGTGGCGGAGCTTGACGGTGGATTGTTTGGTCCTAAGTCTTCTGCGCTCACCTCACGGGACACAGAACGATACATTTCGTTAAAACTTCCTGAGGTGATGGGTTCGCCCGTTGTAGTTGATTAGTTGACACAAATTATCGTCTTATCACATCTCAGAGTGATAAGACGATAATTTCCGTATAATATTTCGGGATGGCCAGATTCGGCCCATAAAACGTAGATAAATAAAACCCGTTAAGTGCGAGTTTGATTTGTACGTCGAAAAGATCCGGAGAGAAGATTTTAAACTTAGTAAAAAAGGCCAAATGTCTTACTAGTTTAAACAAAGAAAAATTAATTTACTTAAAGAGAATTTAAAAGAATCAAGAAAAGCAAATTAAGTAGAATAAATTAAACATTTAAATGTCATTATAAAGCAAAGGTAATGTTAGTATAAGACAAAATTCGTTAGATACCCTCCGCTGTAACTGGTAACGGAGCAATTCTACGTAGGGTTTAAATGTTCCCATTGGATAGTGTTCTATTTTTATCACATACATCCGAAATCTGTGGCGGAGGATTCGTAGGAACCTATGTGTCGTGACGCCGGGTTTTCTGGTTTTGGGAAAAGTCACGACGAATAAGACACCCCTCCACTGGATACGTCAATAATGCCGCACTTACACAAAACGAGAGGACTACACCTTAATGAACATATAGTAATTTTTCGGTTATACAATTAAAAAGCCTACTTTTTATTAAATAACCAAAGGAAACTCTTCTGTTGATATGTATTATGTAGATAAACACATAGAGGCTTGTTGGCATAGCGAGTAGGTCGCTTAATCTTAACACTGCAGGGTTTCGGGTTCGATTACCGGCTGGGTCGCCATTTTCCCGGGTTGGTTGTGAGATTTCGTATTATTATACGAAACCAACCCGGTTCGTATATTATCATACGAAACCGGGTTGGTTTCGTATGATAATAAATCCGCCGGTTGTGAAATATCGAAATAAAGAGTACAAAAAACAAGACACAATGACTGACAAAAATATAACGATGTAATACACGAAAATACGCATGCTTCAAAAAGGATTACGTATATAACTTGGACTGTGGTCCATATGTACGATATAACATGACGCGTAACGTGTTGGCGTGACGGTAGTTGTCGTACCGCAATGTTAAAGCATAATGTTATTTCATTACATCGCGACCTTGGGATCTCGGTCTAATATGACAGCATGTAGTAGTATACGTACCTACGGTTATATTCGGATACATGAATCATGCTGAAACTAAAGTATACTGGTATTTCCGTATTAACCGTACGGAAAATGTTGAAACATATAATCGAGTAATGGAGCTTCAATAAAATTCCTTGTAATTCATCAAAATTACGATTGAAACTTCGTTATTCTGTATAAAATCGTAATAACAAAATGGTAATTTAAGAATCAATTTAATATTTTTATCAGTGCGTGCCAGTCATCGGTCATCCGGCCTTTGCAGAAGCAAAAAGGGAGATGGAAGGGCAAATTGGGCACTCCTTTTAGTCTCCGGGTGACATAATCCTTCTGATTTTTGGTTGAATTCCTAATTTGGATGATTTCCAATAAAAGATATTGCCGAAGCCCGAAAAAGCACTGGCGACCCGAGGATGATTTATTTATTTATTTGTTTATTAATTAATTTCAAATATTATCCAAGAGCATTACAGATGAATCCAATTCGCCCTTGAATATTAAATATAGGGTGTAAGTCCATAATAAATGACTTACATAACTAAATTATTGCTAAAATTGAACAAGAAAAAAACATAAAAATATAAAACTAAATAAAAGACAAATTATAATAAACATGAGATAGTAGGTAGTTACATTTTTAGCTGCCAAAGGGATATACAAAAGATGTCTATTTCAGAGGGTAAGGAATTAAGAAGAGCTAAATATAACCCTCCCCACTGGCCTGTCTACAAAAATATATGTACGATGGTATGGCACATTAAACAATAGATGCCATCTCCTCGCTGTGTAATTTACCGGTACGTACCTATAATTCAAAGTTACATAGTATCTCTGGCAAATATATAGTTGATTGAATTAATTTATATGCAAATATAATGGAAAATCGACGCGTTTGAAGAGTGTTGTATCCTACCATTCCTAGCACAAAATCGGACGGAAATAAGTATGGATTAATATTGTATTTTCTGTAATAAATACATCTTTAATTTTTTTTTCGAATACACTCTACCATCTGAATGTATTTGTTTTCACTTGTACATCAGATGGCCGAATTATATTCAAGTATGCTACGGACTAAACAATTATATAGCAGAAACATTAAATGAATATTATTAAACTGTTTTCATATGCGAATAACAAAACCGACCATTTTGCTAGCACGATCGCAAATATTTGTAATGTGTTCACGGTAATTCAACTGCGTATCAAATGTAATTCCCAGGTCCCTCACCTCGGTTGACCTTTTTAAAATTGACCCGTTTATTGTGTATGGGAAAAAGATAGGTGTTTTCTTCTTAGTAGTGGTTACAACAGAGCCTTTGTTAGGTTAGTGTTGAATTCCATGTCATTGACAGAGCCCCATCTTGAAAGTGCATCTATATCTTGCTGTAACTTTTCTACTTGGATACATAACATACATATACATAATATACAGGTAAACATCTACTTGGATACATACATCCACTAGCCAACGGATGCGTTTTCCATTATTTCCTCAGTCGAACCTGCCGCCCTAATTGTTACTAAAATATTCAACGAGCACTGTGACGGAACAACGCCCTGCGGAAACCCGCGGATCGCAGTAAATACGTGGTTTGCCTGCAAAGCGAAATCTCATGACGGGGGCAAAGAAGGGAGCGGGAATGTGGGGCATACCGTATGTTTAATGCATGGAGTTTTTTGTCTCGCTGTTAGACAGAGTGCAACATAAGCGAATACGTTATTTTATTCCGTATTTTATGAGTGACATAACAATAACAAAATATCTCGTAAATATTTTATCGACACTGCTTCTTTCGATCCGCTTTCTCGTCTCCAGGCGAATATACTAGATGTTGTCTACTCCTGTGTTTCCAAAGTTAACCCGTATCTGCCCAAGGAGTCGTTAACGACGCCAACATACCTACTACTTTTAGAAAATGAGATATTTATTTGGAAACACAGATTGGTATTTATTAGATATAAGCTTAGGCGTCTGATGCAAAGTGTATGTTCTTTACAGTATGCAATTGAATCGGTCATTTCAAAAAGGGCATCTGAGGCAAAAATTTAATTTTTCAGGAGACATTAAATACCGTTTTAGCCTTAAGTAACTTATTATTATTATTAACAGATATAAATGAACAAAAGTACCAAATTGACTCTTGTATATATTCGAAATTAAACAAAATACTAAGGCTATTTTAAATTTGAACATGCGTTAAGGTGTAAAGAATAGATTTACATCCAAAAAAGTAATTTCCGGATAAGTGCCCCAAATGCCCTATTCGAAATGACCGATTCAGTGCCGGTCTAAGGGGACCACAACTTTTATGTGCCCCGCGACAAGATTATTACAATCATATATTTTTAAACTGTTTCTAAAAAAAATTTATTGAAATTCTAAGAATAAAATATTTTATAAACTTTTTGATCCGACTAATAGTATGATTGTTATAAATTATATACAGTTATCGTATATTGTTTATATGCTCTTCTTTGCCAGGTGACATACAATAACCGTTATCAGAAATATTTATCGAATCACTTTTCCGGTGCGATCATGCTTTGATTATATCCACGTCTATTCTAAATTATATCGTCGTTAGAATGTTTGATAGCCCCAAGTGGGGCCAGAAAATAGCAAAGGGGCCCCCGAGATTTCGACGGCCTAAGGGCCTCTACATGGGTTAACCCCTCAAATGAATGGCGATTAGCTCGGGTTGCCTACGGCAAAATGTATATAAATTTATATTTACATTTACATTTACATAGAGCGGGGTTTACTATAGAGCTATAGCATTACTATAGAGCGGATTACTATGAAGCGGCGCACATTTACATTTATATTTATATTTATATAAATTTATATACATTTTGTATACATTTTGCCAAGGCATCCCTTAAGGGACGCCTCACATTTGAGGGGTTAATCCGGCTCTGATTACAATAATAAAATAATAATAATAATAAAAAACTCCTTATTTCAAAATAAAAAAGGCGAGCTTATTGCCTTGCGGCAATGTTTATCAGCTAACCTATCAGCTAACCTACAATATTGCTTCAGAAGTTATTGGTGTTAAAATCCCGTGCAGACTCACGCCTACGAGCCTATACAAAGTGATGATAAAAGGCGTATTGCGGATGTTTCTATAATGGACAGATTTACGTGGCTCATTCGAGTGTCACGTCAAGACGTAATCTTTACGCGTTGTAATGAGGAGGTATCGTAAAACATCCACTGTGTCCAAACAAACATTTAAACGATAAGCCAAAAATACCTCACTCAGTGAACAATAAGTGAACAAATATATTATTTGTTCATACTCCTTATATACTTAAAGCATGTCATGTTTTGGCTGGGCTGTCTAGTCGATTGTGTAAAAGCTTATTAGTCTAGTGCTCAAAAGGGGCTGTGGAGAGAAATGTCTGTAGGTAAACTTTGTTTGTTTTGGATTATTTGTATGTAAACATACTAAAAGTCCCCACTCGTAGGAGGTGAGGGGATGGGGGCGAAGTACGTAAAAGGTCCCTTATTTAGATTCTTAGCTTATATCGCCACCAAATTCTCCAACTTTTGAACGGTCAAAAATAAAATAGTAAAAGTTATACCTATATTATTTTATTAAATTTAATCTTCTACAACTCACTCCTTCATAACTATTTCATAGGACGAAGGCCCGAAGAGTTAGATAGTTAAATAACGCAAAAATGACAGACATTTTTTTTTAAATTAGCAAATTTTGTGCGCAGATATCTCTGAAACTATGCGACATAGCGAAAAAATATATAATATCAATGTTGTGGCCCATTTAATCAGCTTTAATTTTGTACAGATTAGACTTATCACTAGGACGCATAGTTTCCGGGATATAAACGGAAAATCTAGAAAAGGGACCTCCTACGTGCACTACCTCTCCCTCCCAACCCACCTCCTAGAAGTGGGTACTTTTAGTATGTTAACATCCAAACAAGTCCACACAAAGTCCCAAAGTCAACACTTATGTTCCTTCCATTTTCCTCTATATATCGTGATTGACTGGACTATATGTAGATACGTTATATCGTTAATGGTCCTGAGTGTTTTTAAATCTAAGAGGTTAAAGAGCGGAAGCTGCTCTAAATCACCTCTCAGAATATTTTTGAGGGGATGATCCAAATGTTTTTATTTTTTCCTAAATTTTATACTTATCTACTTTTAAATCTACTCTTAATAAATAATAATATTATTATTATATATCTAGTATACTTTTTAATTTTATGTATCTATACATATACCTATTCTATGTATCTATACATAAAATATTTCAATGTATTCAGCATTGAAATTTGCTCTAAATCAATTTGAATATAGCTTCAGGAATATGGGATAGATAAGAAATTACAGTTATAAATCAGGTACTTCACAATATTTTTTTATTGAAATCAAACCGGCACCATTTTTAATGTTATAAAAAAATATCAAAAAGAGTAATCATTATTCGTTGATAAATGCGATATCATTCTGGTAAAAAAAATAAAAAATATAACAATAAATGCGAAATTATTCAGTTTTAATTGTTTTGATAATATCTCTGATAGCTATTCGATCGAATTTTCCAGTGGCCAAAACAGGCAATGATTCCACAAAAGCCACTCCACCGTGCAGCTGTTTGTAAGGTGCCAGATTTTCTGAAAAATATAAAATGACAATAAATTAAATTCCTCATTACGGATACAAATTATGTCCACAGTATTAATAAATTTGCAACGCTGTATTTGAAAACAAAATACGATATAGAAAAGGCCTTCCATGTCCTCCATTAGTATATATATATATATAATTGTTTGTCTGTTGTGAAAGGTCGAATGGCGACTGACACGAACTAATTATGTCGATATATTCATTATTATATTTGTTACAAACACTCAACCAATTCATAAAAATCCGTAAAAGAAAGCCAATAAACGTGATTTTTAACCACAGAATCCAAAACAAATCCAACTGCGGAAAAAAGCTTGATGTATACCGCGACTCTAGCAGTGCTTATAGATCAATCCTTAAGGACCGATGGCGTGGGTATGACACGGATCATCCGAGCGTGTATATGCAAGTAGACATTATGTAATGGTATGAGTGACATGTGAATGTATGCGTAATCTTGACCAGGCATCGCTAGTAACTGCCTTTGCCTTTGCCGCACTTATGACCGACCACCTGCAGACACTATAGACTCTAGCAGTAAGTAGTATAAAGAGGCGATTATACTGCTTTCATTTATAACGAAAAGGCATTTGAACCGTTGAAAGGGTCTGACAAACGTTTTTTACTTTATATGCCAAATAAATCTACAAAAAAATACGAGAAAAACTGTGTTTTTACTTTTTTCTTAAAAAATGGATGAGATATTTACGATCAAAGTGCGTATTTCCGACCGAATGATTTTAAAATCGCGGGCGCGCGCTCACTAGCCGATGACGTCACAGCCTTGGTCATTCGACAGCTGCGCTCTCGTTCGCACGCCGCTACGCTGTAAAAATCTAAATTATAAAGTTCTCTGTAGTAAAAATGGGAAAAAAATACTGTATTGTGGCTCAGTGCTTCAATTCAACCGTTAAAACACCTGGTAAACTCTCTTTTTATATGCCAGTTTTTATGTGACTTCCAGTTTTGAAGAAAAATCTTTGATATCAACAAATACTCACAGTGATTACGATGTATTAGATGAAACATACATTAGCGATTCTGAGGCTGATTTCGATAAGGAATCTTTTAAAACATACATGCAAAAAGCCACTCTTTTATGTGTTTCTCGGGAGCCTCAGATGCTTTTAGGCATCCCAAAACAATGGTATTGTTGCATTCAGCTTTTAAGTGAATCTTGCAAATGCTCACCAAGAGATGTGATGGTAGTCCTAAAAAAGATCCGCGTATATCAATCCAACGCGTCACTTGCGCTTGATTTTGGTATTACAAGCGGTTCTGTAGGAATTATGTTTAGAAAAAATATTCCAATAATTTCATCTTGTATGAAAAGTCTTGTATTTTTTCCAAAATCAACACAAGTTGTGTCTAATATACCAATGCCATTTCGAAAGAGATACAGTAATGTCAAAAGTATTATAGATTGTCTGGAAATACAAATAAAAAAACCGACAGAAGCAGCAAAGCAAGCACTAACATGGTCAGAATATAAATCATGTAATACCATGAAATACTTGGTATCCATAACTCCGGATGGTCTTATTAATTTTATTTCTGAGGGATATGGAGGAAGAGCATCTGACTCCGTCATATTTGAGGACTGTGGATATCTAAATTTGCTACCTAAAAATAGTGCAGTTATGGCTGATCGAGGTTTCAAGAATGTGGCTCATCTTTTGCAGCAAAAAGAATGCACCTTGATACGCCACCGTAAGCGCTAACATCTCCATCTCCAACAAAAAGTGAAGTACTAGAAACAAAAAAAAATGCAGCTTTGCGTATACATGTCGAGAGAGCCATCGGCAGATTAAGGAACTTTGGATTCTTGATGCCACATGCTACTGTAGATCTTAAACACGTTGATTTATTAGACTACGTAATGATGACTGCCTGCGGTATAGTTAATTTACATAACTCATTGTTTAATTTTTAAGAATGATTTTTCAGAATAAAAGACTTCATACAAATATACCATTTTATTTCTGAAAATCAGTTGGGACTCCTATTTTAATAAGTTTTTCAAAAACACACTCCTTCCAAAACTTACTAATTTTAACAAAAAGATTCTGACAGTAGCTTTTATCGTATAAAACTTCGTAAACATCCACTTCTTTTGACACTTCAAAGTCTGCATGTGCAACACAAAAAAAACCTTTTTCTTCTCCTGTTAAGAGCATTTGGGTCTGTACTTTAGCTAAATATTGCTTACCTAATTATCCATCTTTATAATATTTATTAACTGTTGCAGCTTTTGATGGACACTTTATTTCTATAATGTGAGTCTCAGTTACTCCGTCTGGTGATGCTCCAAAAAATGGATAACTTGCACTGAGATAAAGTCCAGAGGGTTTAATCGAAATATTTTTTTTAATTTCCACTTCTTTTCTCACAATTTCTTCCAAAACTTTCCCTCTTTTCATCGCATCAGTTTCAATCAAAAGCTTAGCCCCAAATATTTCCTCAACAAGAGTTCCATTTTGTGTACGGCATTGAGCAGCTTCATGAGTTTTCGATGCAGTTACTCGTCCATACCGCATTTCAAACCAAAGGTCTGAACTGGCTTGCGCCTTGGTTGCTGATTCGACGAGTTGGCATCTTTCATCTGTCATTTCAGTTATGCAATAATTTAAAAATGATTCAAAACTTAAATTTTCATTGCCTTCTATAAAAGTACATATAAGGTTATGCATGGATAATTTTTGTACCTCTGATTTATCTTTAAAGTAGGCTGAAAGCTGACAATCAAACCCAAGATCATTTATTTTTTGCACAATTTTGTCAATAAAGTCGTCGTTATTAGGTATTTCTGTGACCTTGCTATTTTGAGCAAAATCCTTGGCTTTGATGAACTTCAATGTAGTTCCAATACCTGTAAACATTACAACAATATAACAATATAATACGACATAACAATAATATAATGAAAGGTGCTGTACTGGGTGTATAATAAACTACACCAGCTGTAACCTATTTTAAATCTCTATTAATCACCTGAAAGAGTTGCCTTCTTCCAGTAACATTTAACTGAAGTCGGCGACGGCTCCTCCGTTCTGCGGTGAAGCCACATTAAAAATGCCACAGAATGTTTACATCCACCTTTGCTAGCTGCGCAGTCTTCACAGGATATGCTTATTACCTCCTCTTCCTTCTTGTTGCATTGCTAAACACAGTGGTAAGGTTTTGAACGCACTTTGTGTTCAGGAGTTATTCGGCACTTGACGGTACATACGTCACCCTCTCATTTTAACTGTATATACCCTATGGCGTCATCTCCGTAGCTCTCTCTTCCTGACCTAGAACCATATAACACTTCGATTTTTTTTTAAAAACCTATACAAAACGTACGTTTTTAATGTACTATTAGAACGGCTTAACCGATTGTGATAAAACATGTCTATGAACCACTGTTAAAAAAACAACATTCAAATTTAAAAAAACGCATCGAAATCGGTTCACCCGTTCATGACCTACGGTACTATCGACAGACATACAGACACACAGATAGACATACAGACAGATACACATAGCGGTCAAACTTATAACACACCTCTTTTTGCGACAGGCGTTAATAAATAACCAATAAAAATGATAATTAAAAATTTGCGGCCCGCAAGTTGATCAGCACTGATTTCTGAACTATTATTTATTTTTATTAAAAAAAGACTAGGTAATGCTTACTTAGTAGAACATACATACCTTTTCATCTTTATTCCACGAATTTCGGCAGCTGTAAAATCCTGATTCTTCATGAAATATTGTGCCACCATTAAACTATCCACTCTTGGCAGATTGTCCGACTGACCTTTTAGAAAACCTTCTTCCATTCTACACACTACCACGTTTCAATTTAGTGTAATCGGATATAAAGGATAATTTATATTATTTCTTTGAAATACAAGCACCACTATAGATAATAGGAAACGAAGACGGTCGGATCAACGCACTGACTGAGCGCCGCGCCGTGTATGCAGCGCGGGCTAACAAGGCTGTGACGTCATAGTATGAGCGCGCGTAATCTTTCAAATTTAAAAAAGGGCCTAAACTTCTCGTCGTTATAACTTCGGAAATACTGCATGTATTGAAGTGAAATAAAAACTAATGTAATGTACATGATCTAGGCTTTGATTTTAGGTGTATTTGATAGTAATATTTTGACCCTTTTGTGTTCTCCATTGAAAAAGCTCTAGCCAATTGTCGGTTTAATTAGCGGTACATTCGCTTAATCAAGTTTTTGCAAGTCTGTGTGAGAATACCTATGTATTTCAACTGGTTAGATAGTATGGCAAGGTGATATTATCTCTCTAATAATGTTTGCAAAGGCCTTAGAAAATGTTTTCAAACCATTAAACTTGAATGGAAAGAGTAACACTATTGTTGGAGAGAGATTGTCAAACCTTAGATTTGTTGACGACTAGCTTCTGCTCTCCGATATTATTGGACATGATGTCCGTGATTGAATAACTAAGATAGAAATCCCAAAAAGTTCGATTAAAGATAAACATCTCAAAACTATGAACATGACCAACTTTCAAATGAAGAAATACCATTTATTATTTGTCGATGTCGTAATCCATTGTTTATCGAGGCTGCAAAATCGTTCAGGTCGGGTAAGCCCAGATGTTAGGCGGGTTTCCCAAGCCTCGCCCCTTTTGGACCCAATAAATACATAATGCGCCATAAACTTGCAATAAAACTAAACACCAGTGTTCGAGCAACTTGTCTTACATGTCTTTACTTATTGGTTAAGAACAACACTCTTACTCAAAGTCAGACGAGAAAATTAGAGTTGCACAAAGAACAATGGAAGTAATCATGCTCAGAATCAGCCTGCGCGACCGATAACCAAACGAATGGATCTACAGTAAAACAATAGTAAAATACGGGATGAAAATCATAGCAAGTTTAAAATGGAGGTGGACTGGACACAATGCCAGAATGGATCATAGTCGGCAGACGAGAAGGCTCGAATCAAGACAACGTCTATATACATATATATATATATATATATATATATATATATATATATATATATATATATATATATATATATATATATATATATATATATATATATATATATATATATATATATATATATATATATATATATATATATATATATATATATATATATATATATATATATATATATATATATATATATATATATATATATATAAGACCACGAGGCCGTCCACCTCTACCCTGACTGGATGATGTCTGACGATTCGGAGGACGAGAATAGATAAGGAAAATGCAAGATCGGCAAGTATGGAAGACATTAGAGGAGGACTATGTAAAGGAATGGATCATACTAATGAGGAAATGGTGACGAATATACAGGACTGACATTTTTTAATGACCATTGAAGCTTATATAGGAAACCTGGGTTATACTAAATCATGTAAGAAATCCAAAGAATATCTGTATTTAAGTATATATACAGTCTATTTGTAATATTATATTTATTTTTTATAATAGGTGTTTGAAAATGATAATCTAGGAATGGTCCATAGGCGGCAATGGTGATGATTTTAATGATCTTTTAAGCTTATTTAGGAAACGGAAATCTTATAATAAATCAAGAGAATCTCTCTATCTATGTCCCTTTATAATTTAAATATTTCTAAAATTATATGTAAAGGTATGTTTGGGACCTAAAATCTGGTGCACCAAACTAAACAAGAAAAACGAAACTAAAAAAGTTGTCTTGTACAGAATCACCCCTTACAAAAGATGCACAGAATCACCCTTTGAAAAAAAGAATTTTATGTCTCAAATATTCTGTATGTTTTCACCTGACAGCAAATCCTTGATTTCTTTCGCAGTAATCTTGGCATTGGGCTTTTTCACAATTAGTGCAACCGGTAAATCATCTGTAAGAGTTTCCAGACGATCTACTACAGTCATCGTCACTCCTGGATGTTGGAGGATGACGTCTTCCAACTCACTTGGTGATATCTGAAATGAAAAATAAACAATATTTGACATTTCTAGAGTGGGATCTGTAATGCAAAACAACTTGTTATTTTTTATCCGTATTTGAATTGTAAAGAAGTACCACTTATTTAAATGTTTATAAATACTTCCCTAAATATACTTTCTAACAATCTTAACTGGGCTCTTTCTTGCTGACTCGTAATTGCAAATGAAAATATCACAAAATGCTTGCTTTGCATTAGAGAAAAATCCCTAATATATTGTTTGGAAAAACAGTTTTTGATCAAATGTAAAAAAAGCGGTTTTGTCACCCTATTACTATAAGACTATTTTGAGTTTCGTCTGTATTAGATCGTGTGCGTGTCTTGTGATATTTTCCGTATCCATTTTTCCTAAGGACATCATTGACACGTTCCATCTCCTTCGGACAATGCTCAGTATCGCATAGATCGCGTGCTCGATTGTTCTATCCAAGGAACAATTCTACTTTCCTCGCATGATCCGGGAAGCCATTGAAATAAGAAGAACTCGACGACGGCTACAAACTCTCTTTTACGTGGAACCCTCTTCTGAAAATGTTCCCGCCGCCGAACGCCGAACGCAAAGACGTAAAACAGGATACAGTGAGTGTTGTGTGCAAGACGGATTTTCAAAATTCCCGCGCTCCGAGCCCGGCCCCCCACAACCGTTATAACCTACGCAGTGGCGGCAGCGGTTTGCGGCCTACCCGCAAAACAATGGACTGACAGCTCTTCAGTCTACCCTAGACAACGGCGGCTGCAACGTCACCGAAACATCGGGTCCTACAAATTTCACGCGGTAAATTCGTTTTCTATCCTATTTATAATGTCAAACAACCGCTTTAGTCATCGATTTTATAGATACATAATCTGTTGAAATCGTCAATAAAATATACGTATTTTATGATATTGGGAATGAAATGATATTAGGAAATTAGATAAAAGTCAGAAATTTCAAAAGGAATAACGTAGAAAAAAATGGCAATAATGACAAATTATAAACACAACAAAAAAAAACAAAAATAGTTTTAAAAAAATTAAAAAATATTAAAAAACCATTTTTTTTTAATTATCTGCTGTTTTTAAGTGCCACAAATTTTGGAAATAATGCTGTTTGAAAAGTCTACTTAACAGCTAAACAGCTTGAAGCTTATATAATGAAAAAAAGACAATATTGTAAAATAGCATTTCATGCCCTAAACTGTGTAAATCTAATATACATTCAAATAAAAGCTAGACTATAAACGATTGAGCACAGCTCTAAAACTCGTCCAACTTATAGAAAGCATGTGTGGATGCCAATTTTCTTTTTATAAAGATGTCGAATATTTTTACCCCCAGAAGTCTAGTTTAGAGAGAAGGCATTACCCAGCTCGCTACGTAACATCCCCTACAGGACATAAATGTCGGCCGCCTAAACTACGAAACGTCCGCTACCGGACCAAGCGCTCGCCGCTGCGAAAAATGCAATTTACGATTCGAGACGTCGTACTATATGCTTTCTGAGGGCGCAACGATATGGCCAAAATATCTTTAATTCAAGATTTCCGTGTGGCAATATCGAACAACGATTTAAAAAGTGAGCATAGACGTCAAACGCCCAGTGTCCGTCGGCAAATCGCACGGCCGCGTACGGCTCCGCGAAATTGGTGATAAAAAGTGTGTGTGTGCAGTGTTTGAGTGTTTGTTACCGGAGAACAGTGAGTAATTTGCATTTTAAGTAGTTTCTGAATGAGTATTAGTCATTTGAGATAGTCCATTTGCTGTTTTTCACGAATTTTTATAGAAAACACTTCGGCGACAACAAACGGCTCGCGAAAAAATGGTTGTTATTATTTTGTAATGTTTATGAAATATCCCGATATATTGCGAAATATGACGTAATGTCGCTTTAATTTACTAACAAAATAAGTATTGCTTCATTTACATCCTAAGTTATCACATAATTAGGCGTATTTTGAACATTATATCTTGTTTTGTAATATGAATCGCGCAAAGAAACTTGTTTTGATAATTACTATGAGTGAATAAAGTGCGATTTTCCATAGTTTTTCGATGAAATGTGACTCTTTGGAGTATAGTAATTAGTTATTAGACATATAATAAGTTTATAATGAGACAATATAATTGAAAAAATCTAACGAATTTTATATTATGAGCATTCAAAGTTTATTATTAAGTTTTGGTCGCAAAGTCTCTAAACTTTAGATTTTTCTGTAATATCAGACAAAGCTCAAAGTTCTGGTGTGATTTCTAAGAAGTGTGATATAGTAATAAAGTTATTTAGAAAGAATTTCATATAAAAAAATACCATAAGTAGTCACAAATTAAAAATAAAAAAAAAAATTTTTACGAGAATACATATTTTTTTTCTTGGCTGAATAAATAAATATTTTTGTATGCAAATAAGTCAAAAAAAATATGGTTTTGGTAAAACATTTAATAAAGAACATAACTGTATTTACAATTTTTGCATATTTTACGTATTTTGTGACAAAAAAATCGAAATGATTTTTTCGGCGAGTTTTTTCAGTTCACCAATTTTGTAATATTTATTCATTATTATCTTAATTGTTTTACGAGATAAAGTTATAATGTTTTATATTTCAAATTTCAATGCGGTCATTTTACAGTTATTATTTTTATAATCGGTGTAGTGGTTTACAAGTTATGGTCGTTTGTATCAAGGTCGTCGACTCGCGTCGATTTTTCGCGCGAATATGTCGCGCGCAAAAGTGATAGCTGAATTTTTACTTCGCGTGAGGAGGGGAAAGCTTTAAAACCAATATGTAATTGATGGATTTTTGAGTTTGTGTTAGGTGTTCTCTGTGAAGAGCATTGTTTAATCGGTGGCGAGTGTCATGGGTGTGGTGAACTGACAAAATTAAAATATGGTAAAAAAAACGGTGGCATAGTGGTTAGGTCGCCTGATCTTACATTGTAAGGTCCCGGGTTCGATTCCTGGCTGGGTCACCATTTTCCGTTGGGATCAAATTAACGGAATTGCATTTTCAATTCTGTCGATCGAATGCAATAACAAGACACACACTTACACACAAGTTACACGCACACATACATATAACACGTCATAGTAGGGTTGGTTGTAAGAGATTGTCATATGACAATAAACCCGCCCATTGTGACATTTCACAATAAAGAGTATAAACAAACAAACAAACAAACTTCCAATGCAAACTTAATATTAGAACATATTAGATCCTTAAATATTATCATTGATTATATACGGTATTAGATTGATCACTGCCACAGTACGTTTTTGCAACCCTTCTGCGCCGGCGACATGCAGGTGGTGCTAATATCTTTGTCCGGCGTAAGTAATAGAAATTTATTTTCCCATCTATTACACAATTTTATAAAGAATTGTTTATTTCAAAACCCACTATTTAGCCAACGACAACAATATTAAATTTTTAGTGCTACTTATCGCATTTTTATTTTAGGTCGATTACCTACGTATTCATCACAATAAATAATACCGAGACATTAGAATGCCATCTTTAAGTCTATTTGAACATTAAAGCTCCTAATTATTATGTAACGAAACCTGTATATCAGGTTAAAATTGTCATCGACATATTTGTAATATTCAAATAATAAGATCTATGTTTTTTTTTATTGTTGGCTTTTTATTTTGAGATAGATGGTATTATTTTATTTGAGATAGGATACCTTAAAGTCGAATTTAGTTTCTAACATATATTGAGCCACTGAACATGAGCGAAGATTAATCAATGTTTGGAACAAAGAATTACATCTGCACATTGCGTTTCCGAGAAAGTGTGCGTTTATGTAGTGTATTTTATTTCTTTATTTTTATATATTACTGCTATATATGTATATCGGTATTGTCTTAATTGAAAGAAGATCGATTCATAACGCGTGTAATAAAACGGTAGTTTTTCCCGGCGTTTCGGCAAAGTTACATTAATTGCCATCTTCTCGGGGACTATAAGTCCCAAGGGAAGAAAGGGGGACAAAAACTATAAACTAATTAGTTTCGAGCGATGAGAATTAATTTTATTTCATTTAAATTTCAAAACTAAAACATCAAAAGTTTTAAGTTTAATTCCGTATTCGCCAACATATTCGCCAGATCATGCTCCGACGTATTTCCATATTTTTCTGATTTAGGTTTTTTTTTCATGCAAAAGATATACTCAGAAGAGGCAGTGAAAAATACATTTAAAACATTCATTGACTGTTTTTGGGAGGGCTTCAGAGAGACATTAACCAACTTTAATTAAAATAGTAAAACGGCCTAAATTATAGTGGTCTATATTTCGACTAATTAAATATACTTTATTTCTTTTTTTATTTTTATTGTATAAAATTTAACTATTATTTCATTTATATCAAATATACTTATTCTTAAAATTTTGTGGTCATAATTTTCATTCAAGGATGTGAAGGACCTATGATTATAATGAACTCTATAGACACTTCAGACAAGTTAAAATTACCAAATTACAAATATCCAAAAACGCCGAATAAGAAAAAATGCGGCCAAACCTTTTCTTTTAGACAGAATCCTACCGAGTTCCTTATTTATTGTTGAAGTTGGTGGTGATTCGGGACATCAAGGACGAACATTTTTACAAAATTCAAGTCACAAAAAATCAGAAACTCAGATGAGTATGGAGTATAAAGAACAATAGAGTCTAATGATAGAACATCCATGCAGAACAATAATAGAACATCCAACAAGAAAAAAAATTTAATAGGTATACGTGTGTTACTTTTTTATAATAATCCTTTCCCCACTCCCAGTCCAACGCAATTACCTCCCTCTTTTCCGCCTGACTATTTAAAGGTTGGAGCACTCGCTAGTGTATCACGAAATAGCAGGATATATCTGTGGTTTTCGCCATGGATATCGTTTGTAATACTCGACGTTCTTAGTAACATAGTAATTATAGAAAAACCCATTGTTACTCGTATCTGAGCTGTTAGCAATACTACTAACTAATTAAATTATCCAAGTGTCTGTTATATAGGTTAGGCTGGGAGCGTCTTAAATTTTGTAGGTAGGCAGTTCTGATTTCAACTTTGAATTTTGCTGCTATGTCCTATAAATATAAATATGAAAGCCTAAATAAAAAAGCGCTAGAAACATTAAAAAATTAAAATAGTAATATATTTTACAAGCTTATTTCGTTTTTCAATATTTGATATTGCATTTAAAATATTTGCAATATTTGATATTGGAAGAAAAATAAAATATTTATATTAAAATTAAAAAGTATAATTATAGATCCAATGTTATTAATCGAACTTCTTACATGATTGGCCTTATATTTCATCATCATCTTGATCCTGTCGACAAAATAAAACAGTCCTTCTTCATCATAATAAAGTATATCACCAGTTTTGAACCACCCATCTTTAGTGAATGCATCATTTGTGGCAGTTTCGTTGTTATAGTATCCCTAATAAACAAAAGACGATTAGATGTAAATAGACATTATGGTGTTTTTGCATTGGATTGTTAATTTCCATTGCTAAGAAAAGTAAATATTTTTGTACCTTCAGCAAAAAATCTCCTTTAATCAGCAACTCTCCTGGTTCATTAGGTCCAAGTTCTTTTCCTTCAGGGTCGACAATCTGTGAAAAATATACTTAATTAAGTATATCAATTCAAGCACGATTATTTTTAAATAATGCCATTATATACCCTAGTACTCAATGGATGTTCTATTTTTCCAACCGATATTTTCTTAGGAGCACGCTCAAGAATTCGATACGCAAGAAGTCCACAAGCTTCAGTCATAGCGTAAACATTTACTAATTTACCGTTGATCAGCGTATTCTGAAAATATATAAAGTGCATGAAATTATGCCATTCTAAATTACCAAAATTTTTCGAAATTTTCAAATTGATCTTGTATCGGAATCCTGGGCTCAACAAAAAGGCACACTCAATATTGGACCCACTTTTACTTTCCCGCCAGAGGGAAAGTATTGTTAACGCAATTTTTTTTTTTAATACGGGGATATATACCTAAATGTTGACCCCCCCCCCCCGCCCTTCTCCCCGCCCTCTTCTAAATTAAACCGCCATTTTAACTGTTAGCGGTCGAATTTAATAAAACATTGAAATATTTCAATTTTAATTCTCAGAAAAGTGCGATTTAGAGAAATGAAATGTACACGTTTGTAACAAAAACCGCATTTTTTGTTGTTTTGTTTTCGCACCGGTTTGCCCGTATGTTCGCCGAACTTGTTTTCATAGTTTCCCGGTGTTTTTCTTATGTTTCCTGGTGGTTTTTCGCTGTTTTCGTGCATTCCCACACTCCCACACTTTGACAAAAATAAACCATGTTCGCGAACTTTCGTAAATGTCGGTTTTGACAGATAGGGATGCGCTGAGCTGTCACGTGATTGGTCGAGGCTGCGGTTTTGTTATTTTATTAAAGAGCGGTACTGTCCAAACTGAACGTTGCAATGAAACGATTCAGATCTGTCAAATTCGAGGTGGCGAACCTATATGGCGAACGGGAGGATGTGAGATATTTGTTGTGGAAGAAAACCACCGCAATCTGCCGTGATGCAGTAGTTTTGACCGGAAGGCGTTTTTTTTTTAATGTAAAGTGTTTTTGATTTTGCTGCATGGGGAACCTCTGTTTTTTTAAGTAATTGCTGCTTAGGTGACGTAAATTATCATAAGATGTGAGGATTTAACCTCACCCTTCAATTTAACCGGGATTTTTATCCTCACATAAAGGAAATAACCCTCAAGGAAACAACCCTCTACTGACGAACAAAAACACTCTTAGCTGTTGAATTCTACAAATTCCTGAAATAGCTTTTTCTTTATTTTATTGGGAAATATCTTTCTCCCAAACGGCAAATTTCCTTGTTCCATTTGCATTTCCAAGATAAGCGATAGACCGAATAAAACTTCAACCACATGTTTCACCCCCTTATGGTTATGTCAGAAAACCCCCATACTAGTGCTCAGTGCCAATATTAGAGTACATAAGTTATGTATTTTTTTTTAGTTCTAGGTTCTAAGTTCTAGGTTCAGTGGCCTCATTCATATTGGTCAATCAGTTAGTGAATCATTGAGGAATTTGCATTTTTTTATGTGTAGATTAGGAAATAGAAATGGCATATTATAAAAAAATGTAGCGATCTGCTGCTCTTTCTTTTTCAAATGAAACTTTATTATCCAACTTCAAAAAAAGGAGAAGGTTATCAATTCGGTTGTATTTTTTTAATGTCTGTTACCTCAGAACTCCGTTATTTCTGAACAGATTGGGTTTCATTTTTCAATTATTTGAAAGGGTATTTATTTATTTATTTATTTTTTTATTTATTTACATATACATATACATTCAAATTCATGAGCACAACAGAAAATACAATGTCAATTTATACAATGCCGTCGTATGCTTTTAAAGCTATATACGCAATATACATCTGTCTGAGCCTAGGTTACATAGGGCATACGTTAAACGCAAATGGTAATATTTCTATTATGCTAAGCAAAGAGCAGCCGAGCCCGCCTTGCTAGGCACCCCTGTGTTAAGGCGAGCTCACTTCGGGAGTCACACTAGAGTGCCACGGTTGTGTCAGGTTGTGTCAGGAAAGATCTAAAATATATATATTTTTAATGATTTCTATTTTAATTTATAATCATTATTATTATTATTATTATTATTTATTTTATTATTTTGTTATTTTTCTAGTTTTTTTAACCGCAAAATAGAATCCACAAGCGCGAATCCCCTATTTTGCAATATAGAGGTGATTGTCGCATCGTATTCCGAGTTCGCATCGTATATGAGTTCCGCTCGTTTCCCGGTAAATATTGTTATCCATAATGCAGGTAGGCAGATAGTTTCGTATTGAACGCAACTGAACTGATTGACTAGTGATTCAGGGGTTCGCAGCAAGCGGTTTTTTAACAGCGTACTACTAACACTTTTTAAATAATAAAAGTTATACAGTTACAAAATTAAACTAAAGTTAGATACATACTTACATTTTATAATAGCAGCCGTAGAAATAATTATATTAAAAGAAATTAAATAGTATAAATTTATAATATAAATGGATATATGGCTCAATAGGTATTCAAAATTATTAAATTACTAGATAGCCAGATAGTCAGATAGTCAAATAAAACATATAAAAAAATAAAAAATAAACAATGAAAATAAAAAATGAAAATTGTAAAAAATGTAAGTGTTTAAGTCACTTCTAATACTTTAAAATTAAAGATGGAAAAATAGCGTTTCAACCCCATCTCTACCCATATTAAGAAGCCAAGTATGGATTTGTTTCTTAAAAATAATGTTGCTATTTACAGATTTAATATAGTTTTCAACTGTATTGTAGGCTCGAGGGGCCATAAAAAGATAATGCCGCTGAGCAAATGCAGTTCTTGTTTTAGGAACAAGGAATTGTTCCACAGTTGCTGACCTGGTGTTGTGATAGGAGCATATGGTCACTTGTTTGCTGACATTTTTATGGAAATGGGTGACGATACTTTTTATTTAAAGCTGTCTAATATTGAGGACGGATGCTTCGTTGTATAGCGATTCCGAAGGGAATCTCATTGGCCGACGACACATAATTTTTAAAATAAGTTTTTGAGCCCTAAGCAGCTTATCGATGTGTGTCAGAGAACTTCCACCCCAGGAGTGAATTCCATACATCCATATTGACTGTGCAAGGGCAAAATATACAGTTTTTAGCGACTTATTATCTAAAACTGACCTTAGATCTCTGAAAACATATGCCAACTTTCTGGTTTTATTGGTTATGCTATTAATGTGCGTATTCCATCTTAGATGACAGTCTATTTGCACTCCGAGATATTTTATACTATCAGTGCTATCAATACAAGGACATTTGCATTTTGTTAATCTTTTAATATACTCGCACTTTTCATTGTGAATTTGTATTCTGAGTTCAGAGTCAGGTTTATTTGAGGAAGTTATACTAAAAGGGACATATTTTGTTTTAGAGATATTAAGAGACAGCAAACTATTATCAAGCCATAATTTTATCTCCATTAATCCTTTCTCAGCCAAAGAGAAACAATTAGTCCATGTCCGAGCTTCATAGATAAGAGCGGTATCATCTGCATATGAAATAATGCTACAGTTGTCTTGTATGTCATTAATGCCATTGATGTAAATTAAGAAGAGCAGCGGCCCTAGGATACTACCTTGGGGAACTCCATACAATGAAGGCAATTTAGTGCTATGGACGCTGCTTCGAATACTGACGGATTGCTCACGATTGCATAGGTAGTCTGTAAACCAACAGAGAGCTTTATTCCTTATCCCAATATTCCGAAGACGTTTAATAAGCAATTCATGAGAAACCGTATCGAATGCCTTGGCCAGGTCGATGAAAATTGCAAGATATTTATTGCCCCTATCCAAAGCATTCGTCAGGTTCCCAGTTAATTGCAATATTGCATCAGCTGTCCCCATTTCACTCCTAAAACCAAATTGGTTTTTTGAGAGTATATTGTTTTTATTTAAATAGTCATTAATTCTAACTTTAACTATCTTTTCAAATATTTTTGAAACCGAACTTAGTAGAGATATAGGTCTATAATTATTGACGTCCGTAGGGTCACCGTCTTTGTAAATTGGGACAATATCAGCAACCTTGCAACGTTGTGGAAATATTCCTTGCCTAAAACTTTCATTAATGATGTGAGCCAGAGGCGTGGAAACGAATTTTTTGGTGAAAATCAAGCTCTTAGAATCAATTCCGTCCAATCCTGCTGCAGTATCAGTTTTTAGAGTACCCAATGGCTTTAGAAACCTCACTAGGAGTTGTTAGAAAAAGATGGAAATTATGTTCTAAAGTAGTAATGTCCTCGGAAATCCGTAAGTCGTCTATCGATATATTATTATCAATCATTATCTTATTTGCTAAGTTTTGCCCTACTTGATTAAAGTGTTCATTAAAACAATCAGCTATAACTTTTGGATGTTCTGTAACATTTTTAAGAAATCCCTTAACTTTAATCTCATTGATATTTTTCTTTGAATTTTGTTTACCTGAGATTTCTTTTATAATCTTCCATAGCGACTTGGAATCATTCCCTGCCTCTTTTACCTTGGCTTTGTAGTAGTTTTGTTTTGTTTGTTTAATTAGATCGTTGCATATATTCCTGTAGTTTTTGTAATAGCCTAGAACTATTTCGTCTCCCACATTATTTTTAACTTTAGCGTGTAGTTTGTCTCTTTTTCTTAAACAAAATATTAATCCATCTGTAATCCAGGGTTTGATTTTTTTGTGTTGTTTACTATTTATGTCTTTATAGCTGGTGCATTGGTTTATGTAACCCACTAGAATATCGATAAACTTGCTTGTAGCCTGATTTATATTTTTATTTGAGTACACCTCCGACCATTGCTCCTTCTGTATGGATTTAATTAATAATGGGTAGTCGATGTACTTAAATGTACACCTTTGGCGAACCCTTGTTTTACGGTTCAACGTTTTTTCGATGCTTATTATAGTCGGATAGTGATCCGTGACTGCACTCTGATAAATAATCGATTTATAGTTATGGAAGGATCTTACCATGATGTGGTCAATACAGGAAGGCTTGTGGGAATACCTGGTTGGCTTATCGATGGCTATCTTAAGGTTATGCATTGCCATTAAGTCTAGGTACTTATTGATAGGCGAGGAATTTGTGTCTAGGATATTTTGATTTATATCTCCAATCAATATTAAATTTTGAAACTTTGAATTAGTTTTCAATAACAAATCTAGCGAACATAAAAAGTCATCAGTGTTTGTGACTGAAGGAGAACGATAGATTGCGATAAGACAGATATTATTAAAAATGACCTGTAAGCAATTTGCATCTGCGATTCGCATTTCTTTAACTGATGCATGTAGCGCCTCTCGGATATAAACCACAACTCCGTCGTTCTGTAGCTTTGCTAATTTTGTATTGTAAACTAAGAACCCGTTTAAAGATTTAGGATCGTAGTCATTTTTTAGCCAGCATTCCGACAGGACAATTACATCAAAATCAGTGCCAATATCGTTTAACAAAACGCATAAGTTGTCAAAGTTTTTACAGATACTACGAATGTTCATTGCAAATATGTTAATAGTATTCTCCTTATTGGTTATGTTTTTAATAAAACCTGGATCCCGAGTTTCAAGAGTCTCGTTGATATTTTGATTTTCTAATATATCGTCTAAATCCCCGATAGATTTTTTGAAAGCCAGCAAATGAAAATGTTAAGTGTTTTTAGCAAATAAAAGGAGAAGAGTTCGATAACGTTATGTCCAATAGCATTACGTTTATTTATAAGGATATGATGATATTTAGGTGGGAAACTCTCGTCAAAGCCAACAGCAGCAGAATAAGACAAACAGAGCAACAGTGTATAACAATAACACTCACATAGAATTATCAAACTAAGTTTTTCCTTCGATGAACCTACAGTGTAATATTTCAATTTATAATAAATAGAGCAGTGAAAATTAAAATGGTCATCGTATGTGTAAAAAATTGATGTGTAAATAAAATAATAAAATTTAAAATATAAGAAATTGCAATTTATATAGCAATGGAATTGTATAAAATCGACAATATTATTAATATAGTAATCAGAATTGGAATAAATATAAATATTATTAGGATTATCAACGTATATTATTAAGTTTGTTATTTTAATATCTAAAAAGGTCGTAGCAGAATTAGGAAAAACGACCGAAAAGTTATGCTTATTATTTACCCATAGATAATAAAGATAATAACACCGGAAATTAGTGACCAGGCCATTTGATGATAATTTACTATAGGATGTGCAAGCAAAAGATATCGTTAAACAATGGCTAAAAAATCGCTTTCTTTAAAGACTGAAAATGCTTTTGAACCGTCTGATTTTCGGACATAAATTTTACCTGATTTTACCCAAACATATTTATATTTTTTCTCGGCTGCAGTTTTCTTAGCTTGCGCTAGAAGAAATTTAGTGCGGTTGGTGAGGTGCTCAGACAGATATATAGGCTGTGGTTTACATGTAAAATCTATACTGTTAGTGTTCAACTTATCTTCCTTTTTACTGGAACGATTAAACATTTTCACTTTGTCTATAATAGAATCTCTTATCGTGTTGTTAGCATATTCGACAATGATTGGTCTTGGCGTAGGTTTGGACGTTTTTTCAAAGCTTCTTCTCATAGAGATGACGTCATTTGCTCCTGCTTCGGCTTGGATGACTTGTATAATCTTAGTGTGTATTTGATTCAGATTTTCATTTGGTTTTTCAGGTATTCCTCGAATCTCTATATTGTTTTGCAGTCGAGTTTGTTCCGTAGAGTTGAATTTTGATTCGATGAAATCCATTCTTTTTTTTAAGGCTGAGTTTTCATTTTCAATTGTATCCAGTTTTAGACATTTTGCTTCCATGTTTTTTATTTTGATGACGATTTCGTCGTACTGATTGGATACATGGGTGACACATTTTAAAATTTCTTCATTTTGTTTCAATATATTTTGGTTGGCCTTATTAATTTCAACGTACTTCTTATTGTTTTCGGATATAACTGCTTGCCAAGCATCCATCATCGTTGTTTTAAAGATTTCCATTTTATCTTCCACAATTTTCTCCAAAATTTTTGTGCATTTTAAGAGTAATTTTGAATCGAAATTCTCATTACCTGATATATCACTATCCGATGGTTGCGTATCTCTGGATGATTGAGTATTTTTCTGGGAATCTTTGCACACCGGACAATGCCACAATTCCTTATTTTTGGCAGCCAGTTTACGGAAGTTAGTGATAGAGAAACCACAGCAGCTGTAGTGAAAGAATCCTGTGCATACGATGCATTGTATATGTTACAGTTAAAACCCGTTTTTAGATAGAACGCGTTTTCCCTAGTTAGAACTAGTTTTTAATTAATGCTTTTGTTAAAACTAGAAATACCTAGTCGAAACTAGAATTTACCACTGATATTTTTGATTTTCAGATAAAACTAGTTGTCACTCCGAGCCTTAGTTAAAACCAGCACTACAGAAACTAATTTGGGATTGAAAACAAGATATACTTTAAAAATATTTATTAAAAAGATCTAGGACACAAAATAATAATCTTACACTAAAGGAACATTTTAGGGAACATCGACATAAAGAAGTTGCCAAGGTAACAATATTAATTAAAAGTAAATAAAATAATCAAACAAGTTGTTAAGGAACATTTGTTACCATACAATAAAAAATAATCAAAACCTTAAAATTAGAAAAGGATGAGGATCTACTTGTTATTGCAAGACAAACTATCGTGGCATTTTGAGTTACAAAGGTAACCATTTTTCTTGCAGAGACACCTTTTTGACATACATCCTTTCTTGCATACGCAGCGCATAAATCCTTGGCCTGTTCCTATGGCTGCTTCCTTAGCAACAGTTCTCAAAGGTAAATTGGTATTCGGAACATCTTCTTCATGCAAAAATTTTTCTTTGCACTTATCAAATTCTGACCTGAAAAGCACATTTAAATAGTTGGCATTTACCTAATAGCGATATAGTTATATGATAAAACAATTAAGCAACCCATAGGTACATACCTGCAATATAATTTCTCGAGTATTCCATATTTCGTTCCAATCTTGTGAAAACCCTGATCATCCTTTTGAAGAACCACTCCGACTATATTACGTAGATCTGCTTTTGCTCTGTCGACATCAGGGATTTGTATAATGACATTATCACCAATTTCTACTGGAACGTGAATTGCATCTGAAGCCAATGTCATTCTCTTGGCCTGTTTTTTTAAGTTTCGATGTGCTGTTCCTCTGGATGCCATTATTTGTCGATTCACATTTGTTACAACTTCGAGGTCTTTGTCATTTGGTGGTATTATAAGAGGCTCTACGGTCGTAGATGCTTCAGCTTCAATGTCATATTCACTGGCTTCTGGTGCGATTGGCGATTCTCCACTTGTTTTGGATGAACTATCTGCGTCTTTTTGTTTGGCTCCGGTTATAATCTGACGATGTCCACTGCAACTAGCCACAGGCTCAGCTTTTGCATTATCTGTACTATCCGTCATATTTATTTTATTTAACGCATTTTCGAGATCATCTTCCTCTCGTATATCCTCAATAGCATCTCGTGGTAAAGTCGAAGTCATAAGACCTACTCGTGGTTCTATACCAAACATTGCTTTGTATGGTGATTGTTTAATACCGGAATGAAGCGCCCGATTTTTCATAAACTGTACAAACCGAATACCATTTGACCAATTTGTGGTATCGTTATCTTGCATCCATGAAGCTAACATTTTCTCTATGTCTTGGTTAGCTCTTTCAACAGATCCTTGGCTTTGACTGTGTCTTGGCTTTCCATGGACCAGTTTACACTCCGGCCAAAATGAAACGAGCTCATTTATGACAGAATTTACAAATTCTCTGCCGTTATCCGAGTGTAAGATGCAAGGAGCACCAAATGTCAAAAATATATCAGTCAACTGATACGCCACCTCTACGGCTCTCTTACTTTTCAGTGCACGCAACAAAACAAATTTTGTCAAATGGTCCTGATACACCATTATAAACTTAAATCCCCGATCTTCTTGAGTTTGCATGTCGATAAGATCGACTTGGCAACGGCTGTTCATTTCAGAATGTAGTATGGGTTTTGAAACAAGTCCTTTTTTCTTCATACTCTTTTTACGCTGACAAGTTTCGCACATAGAGAGAAAAATATTTATCATTTCTAAAGTTATGTTCGCATATTTTCGTGAAGTTTCATTTTTAAGTCTATCCCGACCACCATGACCAACGGCCACATGAGCTGCTTCAATTATATCAAAAATTTCATCTACATACAAGTAGTATTTCATGGGCTCTTGTCTAGTCACTAATTTTCGTATTCCACAAATATTGATTACCTTAAATCGCTTCAGTCTCCTGTACTGTTTCTGAGATTTCTGAACAGCTAATTGTGCTTCTTGAATTTCGTCCACTAAATTGTCGTAGGTTCCTTTTGTCATAATACAGAAGTGGTCCTCTTTTTTTTCGTGATCGCGAATCGCTAATAACTGGTTTAAAAACTCCTCTTTCCATCGCGTTCCTTCATTTAAGTTTGCCATGACAATTGCGCTCGAATCAATCTATACGTGCTTATCAGAATGAAAACAAAGCGGTACTGAATCGAGCGAGCGCACAGCGCGCGAACGGCGCGGGCGTTTGGAAAGAGATTCCCCCGGAATTCCCCCGGTTTGGAAAAACGCGTTTTGTCTAGTAAAAACTAGTTTTACCTGATATTCAATTTTGAGCATTAGTTAATTCTAGTTTTAACAAAGGCATTAAGTAAAAACTAGTTCTAACTAGGGAAAACGCGTTCTATCTAAAAACGGGTGTTAACTGTAACATATACACTCCGCTGGTATAATCACGTCGGTGCATTTCTTGCATTTTGAGGCCATATTTGTGATCTCGCGGGTAATAGACAGTGCCAAATGGTTTCAAACCTTAAGTGTTGTGTTTGTGCTGTGCGGCGTTGTGCTCCGACCAATACAGCTCCGCTCACTCCAAGGGCAGGCGTATAGGACTCCAGACTCAGTTTGGCCGTTCGGCAGATCCCCAAGGTTAGATTTGTATGTCCTCCACTAAGCTGAGTACTCTAAGAATATGATTTATCGGTTCGAAAAAGTGATAAATACAAATAGATAATTTAAAATAAGATTTTAAGATCGCGGCGATAAAAAAATGACACAACCGTAGGTAGGTAAGACAGATGTCAGATGTCTAAGACAGATGTATACTTCCAGATTGGTCCCATTTTTATCAAAATCCTGTTCTGATTATAGGATCCAAGAGGAATTGAGGGGACTCTTCAAATATTATCAAATGAAGTTGAAAATTTACATGTTGAAAATTTACAGATTCAGTTCCGATGACAATGCATTTTTTTATTGTATGCGTGGCCTGATTCTACACCCAGGGTTGGCTACCGACGAGTGGACTCCTCAACGGTCAACAGCACAGACATAATATTTTGTATATGCATTCAGTTTTGATAGCCCATTTTAAGTTTTACCATGACATGGCTGCTGCACCCATGGTTGGCTCTCGACGAGGGGACTACTCAGCTGTCAACAGCACAGACACGAAATTTTGTATACCCTTTGTCAATTATCATAGCCCGTTCTAAGTTTCACCATGACATGACTGCTGCACTTATTAAAAAAAATAGAGTCGGTTTTTTTAATTATTTTTTTGATTATATTAGTTAAGTTGGAAAACCTTTATTTATGTTAAATTAAAAAATATATATAATCCTACCTGTATAGTCGCAATCGCCTCCTGACCTAGAACGCTTCCTGTTATTAGAAGGTACCTCATCGATGACCATACCTCTATTGAAGAATTTGGATGAGCCATCAGACCCAACACCCCTGCTGGGTTCGATAGTGCTCTGGTCGGCTGCAAATAATTTTATTTTAAATATATGTAGGGTGTCCGGTGAAAGAATTAGAAAATAAAGTTCAAAAAATTTTTAAAAACTGCAAGCGGTATAAATTTATTGCAATTACTATAACAAACAAAAGAAGTACGGGTTTTATTTCTTAAAAAATGTTTTATCTAAATGTTGACCATCACGTCGGACACACTCCACAAATCTGGTCTCAGTATTCCGTGCCATTCGCTGGATAACTGATATCGACATGCCACTGATTTCGCGAACGATATTTTCTAAATGCTGAGATGGCCGCTGAGTTTGTTACATAAACTTTACTTTTGGGGACCCCAACAGAAAAAAAGTTCATGGGGGTGAGATCTGGCGACCGATGAGGCCAGAGGAAATTACCAAAACATCTTATTAAGTTGTCAGGAAAGAAATCACGAAAAAGTGCTATGGTCTTTATGGCAGTGGGACGGCGTGGCGCCATCTTGCTGAAACCATGTGTGTGAACCGGAGGCAGGATGTTCTCTAATTATTGGCAGAAAATAATCATTAGAGGAACTGTACCGAATATGGAAGGCAATCTTTAAAAAATCTGTAAAAAAATGTAGATTCATATTTTACTCAACATTGTTGATCCTATCTCTTGGAAATATAATCCAGGATTACTGAATTATGTTCGAAACCTTTAAATTTGCTAAAATTTATTATTTATTACCAAACATTATGTTTGAAAAAAGGGTTCCTAATATGGAATGCACATTTTTTTTATATTTTTTTATAATATTGTCTATTATTTTTTTATATTTAGTAAATGAAACAAAACAATTTCTTATATCCGTTAGCTGAAACAAAGTACCGCAAGATAAATCAAATACTTTGGCAGCTTTCTTGAACCCCGTTTGTTTAGATTTTACCGCATCAATTGCGTTTTTCATAGCCGCTTTGTTTTAAGGTTTCCGATTTTTCATTGTGGGCTCCATATTGACGCACTGATTAGTACGAATAAAGAAAAAGCCGCAATTCTGAATATATATATATATATATATATATATATATATATATATATATATATATATATATATATATATATATATATATATATATATATATATATATATATATATATACATATAATAATGATCCTACTATGGAATAGTATTCCATATTAGGCCCATAGTCACTTTCCATATTAGGACCATAAGCTTCCTGAACAAAAAAATATACAAAAAATAGATCCAAAGGGATACAACAAAACAGTGTGTAACATTGAAAATCATCACTCTCCGACCACGAGAATGTTCAAATACAAACATAATATTAGGCAAAAACATGCATGAATCAAAGTCTAATGACTTACGTGTTTTTCGTATGGAACACGCGCGAAACGGTCCTCCAACTCTGACTCGCGTCCTTTGCGTTCGGTGTGCGGACGCAAACCGGCCAGCGAAGGCTGGCGGGGGGAGCATTACACAGAAAATACTTACGCATGTGCGACGTACACTCACAAAAATACGCTGATTTTCCATATTAGGAACCCTTCCATATTCGGTACTGTTCCTCTAGACATGCTCCAATAAGAAACACAGTTCACAGTAATGGCTCGTCCTCGATGATTTTCAAAAAAATAGTGTCCGATTATTCCAATGCTTTTATTTTGAAATCCGTTAAATAAATCAGGATATTTTGGGCCACAAACAAATAAATAAAAATTTTAGTAACTCACTTTATACTTATTCATTATCCTGAAGAATACATCAGGACTGAGCGGATTTGAAGACTGAACTCTGGGCACGCCATAAACACAACAGGCAAAAAGTACACAGGATGCGGTATACCAATGCAAAGATGATAGGGCCAAGATTACTTCATTTTCTACAGGTCCTCCGTTTTCTAACCTGTGAAAATATGGCACGTTAGGTTATCGAGATTACATTTTGAATGCAACGAATTTTATTTTTAAATTTATTTTTAGGTTTGACTTGGCAGCGTTCATTTGTCTAACATCAATAAGCATCGATTAGACTATACTGTAATTAGGGAACTACCTCAGTAAGGACCCAAAATTAGTGTAGTGTGATCGCAGTTAGCCAGTTAGGATCCTGATATAGGGATATCGGACGAGCTCAACCACCGTAACTCCTAACTAGTGCACTAGTTAGTGCAATGTAAACGCAGTTAGAGTGTTATAAAAATAGTTAGTGCACTCAGGACAAGTATGCGTGTCAACTAGGGCCAAAGATAACTGGCGACAAAAATGTACTTCAAAAAAGTAAACTAGGTTTTGGTGAATATTCTGTATGCATAAATAATTCCGAATAATTTAATTACTATGTTCATTATGAATATTCCGGTTGCTTTCGAAAGTTTTGTCTATTTCATTAAACATATTTCACCTTTTAATCGCGAAAGTTTCAATGTTGTATTTTTATTGTAGGTACTTGATGTGTATAATTAGTTTTATAAGTTTTTACCACCATTGTTTTATCAGCCTATTAATTTTTTTTATCTTCACTTTTTATTGTGATTATTGCACTCTTTATTACAAACCTTTTAAATTTTATATTTTTAGGTTAGTTCCTCTTTGAAATTTTCAGCTTTTTATTATACATGTATATTATATTATTTTTTTCTTTTTCATTTATTTCATCTTAACTATGGCAAACCTTGATAGTAGCTGCTCCATACTGCGGCATAACTGTTCACTTACCACTTTGGATACAACTATATTTTTTATATGTAGTTTATTTTTAATCATCATTAACTATAAATGCATTAGTTTTATAAACAAGTATGCCAAACAAACACATTTTTTTCTTCTTTCTTTCAAATAATTAGGCAGTATTGTCAAACAAGCTTTATAATAGAAATTCATCTTTTTGAGGATTGATGAATGAAAACGAATGAATAATAACCGTAAATACTGTAAATTATGAAAGTAGTTGGTAAGTAAATCTGGTCTCAAAAGACCATTATATATGTGATTATAAAGACAAATATGATTTTTTATCTATTTATTTATTTAGTTACAAAAATTGGAATTGGTTTTACATAATGATTTTACGTCACTCCTAACTAGGCAGTGCCTGTTCCAATAAAAACGCCAATTTCATATGATAATAAAAAAAATAGTTTAATTTTATGAAATGTTAAGAAATTGGTATTGTTAATTTGAAAAAATAAAATAAAATAAAATAAAATAATCATTAAAATCAAAATAATAATTAAATAATAAAGTAGTAAAAAATAAATATAAAATAAATTTAAGTACAATATAAATGTATGATGATTATAAATTGTCAATGATATTATTGAACTACGAGATATATCGGTAGGGATGGGCGAAATACACTCCGTCAAATTTTCAACTGATTTTTAAGTGTGACGACGAAACAGACCTGTATATAGGTAAAGCAGTTGGTGAGTTCTTGATAACTGCCGGTATTGTCAATTGGTTATATTTCAATAATTTTGATATACAATAGATTAAAAACGATTTAGGTAACATTAAAAAAAACTTTGGTATTACAAAAGGTATTATACCAGATCTTCAATCTCTAAGGACGATTAACGACAGAAGGTACCCTGTCAAAAGAAGACAAATTTAATGGGTTGAAATCAGTCCAATTATGTTAAAACTACTTACCATACTCCATGTAATCGCCCAATCACTCCTTTATGGGGTAGCATAACGCCCTTAGGTTTTCCAGTACTTCCACTGGTTAATATTATCAATGCTGGAACTTCGGCAGGGTCCAGTTCTGTTGGTCTGTAATAAAAGAATGTTTAACAAAATATAATTCAACTGTAACTTGCCGGAATTAATTACGAATTTCTTCGGCAATATATGCGATAAATTAAATTCTTAACTGGCTAAATCGCTGCAATAACTGCGTATCATGCCTGATTCCATTCTAAAATGACTTATGGTATACTGATATGGGAGAATGCCACATTCAGTTCTAAGGTTTTAGTTTTACAGAAAAGTGCACTGAGAGCAATTGCAGGAGTATCCCGTGACACGCACTGCGAACCATACTTTCTTAAGTACAAAATACTGACTATTACGACTGAATATATTTTAAAATGTCTACTATACTCGTATGCTAAATCTAATAATAACGAACAAGGGGTAAACGGAAATGTGCACTCCCTTAATACACGCAGACGTAATGATGTTATCCTACCTAAAGTACTCCTTACGCAGACACAAAAGTCCTTTGGATATTTGAGCTATAAGCTCTTTAAACAGCTATTACTCTCCACAACAAATATGGAAACAAAGGCGTTTAAAAGATTTATGAAACAAAAGCTGCAATCCACATGCTTTCTATAAGCTGAGTGATTTTTTTGAGCATGCCAATTCTTTCAAATGGGAATAACATTATTATGTAACTTTCAGGTACCTCATTTTACTTCTTATTGTTTAATAATAATATTTTGAATTTAATATTTCATATGTAGATTGCAATGTGTAACGTAACAGACCTGATATACATACGTTTTTTTTCAATTTTGTTTTGATACTTTCTATTGTGTGATTATTTTTTGTATAAAGTGCCTAAGATGACTATTAATATTCTTATAATAATTATCTATTTTATATGTATACTCATGTACATGGATTCAGATCTATTTTTTCAATTATTTTATTTGTCTGCCGTGTAATATTTGTGCTTTAATATTTATGCTTTTATAGTTTTATATCTACATATATTAATATATTACTAGCAAGTGACGAATTCTAATATAGTCCCTTCCCTTAACATCGAAAAGTGACAAAATAGTTCACTTTGTGATACCAGCACCAACTTTTAGTATGTTATTAAACATGTTGTTTTCTCTACAAAACCGTCGGGACCCCAGCTGTATAGTGCATGGATCCGCAGATATGACGTCATCAAAATGGCGGCCGCCGCATTTTGAAAACCCCGAATTATATCGAAACTCTTAGCCCTATGTGCATGTGCAAGGTGTCAAATGAAAGGTAATTAAGTGTTATACAATAACTTTTTAACCTAAAATCACCTGACTAGCCCAGTTAAGACAATAATAAAAAAATGTGAAAAATAAATTTTTAAATACTCCATATTTTGATTATAGTCTGTAAATTATTCATTTTAGACAAAAACTATGTATGACAAAAATATCAAAAGGTTTATCAGCTTTCCACAAAAAAAGCAGTAAACTAATCGGTTGGAAAATGCCTTAGTTAAGCCGCTTTTAGCAAGGCGCTCTCTCTCGCGCGTCGCGACGTCGCCGCGTCGTCTTGCATTGTTGCCGTCGTTATAACGGCCGCCCTCGCTGCATCGCAAGTGTTACTTGCACGGAGTTGCCAATTTTACTTCACCTCTGATATTCTAAATCAGTTCCACTGCAAATGCCGTCAGAGAAAGTTATTCGAATCCCCTTATTTGTGAATTAATTACATTACTAAGGAATTGTTATTGTTGTCAATTGTTGGTGTTATTAGTTTTTTAATGGTGTTATTGTTTTTAGTGTTTTCTATTAATATTAAATATACCGTGATTTATTGAATCTGCACGAGTTGGTAGGTAGGTGACATTGAATCTTGTCATTTTGCATGAGCTTTAGATACAATGTAGGTACAAAATCTAATGCTATCGTGGTTTTTTGACATTATAAATAAATAAGATCCGCACCCGACGTTTCGTCGATGTTGCAACCGCCGCTGTCCGGGGTAGGCTAGACACTGTCAGTCTACCCTAGACAACGGTGGTTGCAAAATCGCCGAAACGTCGGGTGCTCCAAAAAACTTCACGCGGTAAATCCATTTTTATCTTATTTATTTATAATGTAAGTACGTTTTGTAATTCCAGTAAAAAAATATGTTGTTTATTATTTACCGATTTCTTTTTATTATTTGACTTTTATAATTAGTTAAGGATTATGTCTGTTATTTTTAATAAACATTTTGTTACCCCCTTTTTTCACTGGGATTAAAGAAACGTACTTCGACAATAATAGGCACCAATTATGTAGCTATACCTTAATTTTTATGACGATCCGGTATTTTTTCATTATAAAGTTTGGATGTTAGGTATCTACGTGTCAGTAAATCTGTTTACAGTGGTATGACAATTTCTAATATATAGTAGCATAAAATGATGACTACCTAGGTAAGTATTTAGTGTTTTAGTAGGCACCAAAGTAGTAAGGTACTTTCTTTTACTAACCAACTCCTTTATTTTTAGGTGACAATCGAAATCAAGATGTCAGCTCCGTTGCGATCTATGAAAATAATAGAAACGACTCCAGTTAATCCTACATTAAAATGGAAAAAATGCGTAAGCTGTCAAAAGGACGACAACCAGCCCACGGATCGCGGGTATCAGTCACTAAGCGATAATTTAATTGAATATGCGAAGTATGATTCTATTCCATTTCATATGCATTTTGAGAATATTTACAAAACGCTTCAAGATAACACAGCTAAATACCATAAAACATGTCGGTTAAAATACGATGCCCTAAAAATTTCCAGGCTGAAAGCAAAGTCGAGCAAACTGCCGAATATAGAAATAATACAACCACCAGACACTGAAACGAGTATGAATACGAGGTCTAAAAAACCACAATATTCGGACATCTATCAACAGTGTTTATTCTGCGATAAAAATGAAACTGTTAAGAAGAACTTTGTTTCAGTGTCAACCCTTAGAATTGGACCCGATATTCATCGCTATGCGGTACTGTTACAAGATGTAGTACTTATGAAAAAATTACATTCTACCGATTTAGTTGCCATGGAGGCAAAGTATCATAAAGTATGCTACGTTAAGCTTCTGAATAAAGTGCGAAAGATGACAAACAGGGAATCATCTGAATCAGAAAGCTCAACCAATCAAACAGCATATGGCTCCATATTCTCCGAACTCGTCTCTCATATACAGGAAACCTACGTATATAGCGCTGAAGCTCCGGTTTTTCGTCTTGCTGACCTGGTCACGAAATTCCAGCATAGGAATCAACAGTTAGGTTTAGAAAAAATCGACCTCAACCGCACCCGACCGAAAGAACAGCTACTGCAATTTATCCCAGGCCTTCGCGAAGACAAAGTAGGCAGAGATATTTTGCTGTTTTTTGAAGGTGATGTGCGATATGCAATTGAAAGTGCTTGTCAGTATAGTGCGATGAGCGATGGCATGTGTCTAGCTCGTGCTGCAAATATTATTCGCAAACAAATGTTTGAAGAGTATCCCAAATTCAACGTTTCTTTTAAAGACAAATTTTCTGGCGAAAATTGCGTTCCTAAGCAATGCATTTTGTTTTGTCGAATGGTACTTAAGGGTGCACTTACTGAATCTTTAGAGAAGTTTACTACCGAAGAATCCCAAATAGATAGGCACTTGGTTGCAACGAACATTGCTCAGTTGATGAGGTTTATTTGTAAAAAGACAGTTACGCAAAGCGACAATAAACGGCACTTTTCCGATCGAGAAACGCCGCTACCATTATATGTTGGTATGAAACTATATAACGCTCATGCACGAAAAGACGTAATCGACAAGATGTTTGAGTTAGGTTTAAGCGTTTCCTACCGAAGAATAACCCAGGTTACAGAAATGGTAGCAAGTAGTGCCTGTGACCAATACAAGCAGCAAGGATTTCTTTGCCCTCAAAACATGGAGAAAAATGTATTTACGTGTGCAGCGATAGACAACATTGACCACAGCACGTCTTCAAACACCTCTCTTGACTCTTTTCATGGTACATCCATATCTCTAATTGTACATCCCGAAGAAGAAACCAGTCAAGTGAAAATTACTCCATTGTACCTGAGTAAAAAAGATAAATGCGAAGTATCACTTCCCGATTCATATACTAATATACCTCAAACGCAAAAACAACAATCGGACGTTCCTATGCAAACAATAAACTACGTAACTCATGACCAAAATACATTAAGCCCTGTTGCGAAAACCAAGGATTGGTTAGACCACGTTACGATGGCTCTTAAAAATAATGAAGAATTTCTGCCTTTGGCAGCTTACAATTCCCGCAAAGAAAATCAGAAATTTATTTTTCACTTTTTTGTTATTATTTTCTTAACTGGGCTAGTTGGGTGATTCTATGTTAAAGTGTTACTATAGAACACTTAATTACCTTTCGTTTGACACCTTGCATATGTACATAGGGCTAAGAGTTTCGAAATAAATCGGGGTGTTCAAAATGCGGCGGCAGCCATTTTGATGACGTCATATCTGCGGATCCAGGTACTATACAGCTTGGGTCCCGACGATTTTGTAGATAGAATAATGTGTTTAATAACATACTAAAAGTTGGTGCTGGTATCATAAAGTCAACTATTTTTATGCTAAGAGAAGGGACCAGCGCGAGCGGCCGCGATTACGACAGCAACAACGCGAGACGACGAGCGGAGAGCGATCGACTTGCTACACCCTTGTGCAAATTAATGTGGACAAAACAATTTTTCTTTAAAAATGTGTTTTATTCTTACAAAAAATACAATCAGATACAAAGTCAAAAAATATATATTTGATATGTCCACCCTTGGCTTGCAGCACCATATTAATGCGTTTCGGCATTGATTCTACCAGCGATTTGCAGTTGTTATGATTTTTTGGATCCTGATGCCACACTTAAATCACTGACTCGATCAAGTTGGTTTTCGTTGTGCAGTCCATCTTTCTGAGCCTTGTCTTGCACATGGACCACAAATTCTCAATTGGATTGAGGTCTAATGAGTTGCCAGGCCAATGAAAAACGTTTATCCCATTGCCAGTGAAGATTTTTTTCACAATCATCGATGAATGGCAAGGTGCCAGGCCTTGTTGGAAAATGGGGGTTTCCAAATTTATTTTTGAGATCTCAGGGATTATTCTATCTTGCAAAACCTTTATGTATTTTTCACTATTCACCATCCCTATGATGGGTCCTGTACCATTAAAGGAGAAACAGCCCCAAAACATTTGCTTCACGGGCTGTTTGACTGATTGCTGAATGTGAGCTAATGAAAGTGATTCACCATCGGTCCGGCGAACAAACTGATGACGCATGCTCTGGACAAAGAAATGGCTTTCATCTGAAAACCATACCTTTTTCCAGTCATCTTGGATCCAGCCTTTATATTTCTGTGCCCAAACCATCCTTTTCTTCTTCATCACAGCAGATAAGAGTTGCTTCTTAAGGGGTGTTCGAGCCTTTCGCCCAACTTCTAGCAAACGACACCGTACTGTCGAGGCATGTACACTTGTCCCAGTAACAGCTAGCTCTCTCTTTAAGTCTTCGCTGGTCTTTGTGGGGTTTATTTTAATGTTCCTTAACAAAAACACATCATCTTTCTTGGTGGCTTTTCTTTCTCGGCCACATTTTCCCTCTCTTCGTGGTGAAATTGAGTCAGTTTCTCGATTGAGTTTGATCAGTTTGTTAACTGCACTTTTAAAAATGCCACACTCTTCTACAATCTGCTTTTGAGTCTTTTCAGTATGTTCAGATAGTGTAATAACCTTAGAACGAACTTCTATTGAAATATCCATTGCTCATATACACCCAAACTGTCACTGAAAACTAAAGAAAAATTAAAAAATCTCAGACGTATCGCACAAAAGTCGAAACACTCAAAAATGTGTAAACTACTCAAGCAACAACACACCTGTGTAATTGATTAAGGTTAACTGACACTAATGTGACGTTGACAACTGCTAATATTGTTGACATAACGAAATGTGAAGCAAAATCTGAACCAGTATGAAAAATATGCTTTGTCCACATTAATTTGCACAAGGGTGTAAAAGCGGCTTAACTAAGGGATTTTCCATCCGATTAATTTACTGTTTTTTTAATGGAAAGCTGATAAACATTTTGATATTTTTGTAATACATAGTTATTGTCTAAAATCAGTAAGTGTATAATAAGAGTATAATCAAAATATGGATTATTTTAAAATTCAATTTTCACATTTTTAAAATTATTTTCTTAACTGGGATAGTCAGGTGGGCATATGCTAAGGCTTTATTGTAGAACTTTTAATTACCTTTCATTTGACATCTTGCACATCTACATAGGGCTAAGAGTTTCAAAATAATTCGGGGTTTTCAAAATGCGGCGGCCGCCATTTTGATGACGTCATATCTGGGGATCCAGGCACTATAGAGCTGTGGTCCCGACGGTTTTTTAGAGGAAACAATATGTTTAATAACATATTAAAAGTTGGTGCTGGTATTACAAAGTGAACTATTTTTATGTTAAGGGAAGGGACTAATATGCGATAATTAGCTTTAATTGATAATTGATAATGCTTTTATTGTATATTCTGAATGAATAAATTGAATACTGAATACTGAATACTGAATAGGGTTAGGAAATACCTTCAGTATATAAACGAAAATGAAGCTTCTAAAAACACCATCAAACACAGAAAGATGTCGTACTTCGGTCAAGTCATGAAGGCCGGCAGAAGGCGGCATTCGTGGCTAAGAAACTTTCGGGACTGGTTTGGCTGCAGTCGCTGTTGAGAGCAGCAGCCTCTAAAGTGAAGATAGGTATAATTTTGTAAACTTCTGATAGGAGTGGAATCCGAAAAAGAAGAAGATATTTCAACCTGTATACCTTTTATCCTAACTGAGCATTTCTATGGGGCTAAACTATTTGGCAATCATCTAATCACTATTACTTTTATTACTATTACTATGGGTTATTATTACTTACATTGTATTATATTATTTGTTTTATAAAAAATACATAACATACTTAAAATTTCGAATTTCCTCTTCGGAGGCAATCAAGAGTTTTCGAAATTCTTTGTAATTGCCGTCGTTTGGGCCGAAAACGATGACCTCCGTTGTTGATTTGGTTTCACGCAAAATTTCTTCAATGATTTTGAGTGATTTGTCAGGATCGCAGAATATGAATCTCGGAGTACCCAATCCGAGAGCGTGCTTCATATCAACTGCAAACATTGAATTGTATCTTTGTTTTATTTTTCTTGAGTGGCTGATTTCTGGGGCCCAATGCGAATCTGCCATTTTTATTGGAAAATTTGTTTAACCCTTCAATAACCATGGGGCATACTATATGTGTCCCATAATTTCAAAATCATTTTATAAATTATCGAATGCGAATATTTTATAAAATAAATTTCGACTATCTTATTGAAATATCAGAATCTTAATATTAGCAAAAAAAGTATTGTTTAAAATTCACCGTAACTTTTTATTAAAAATAACTCAAATGATCAACAAACTCTTGTGATTTTAAATAAAGAGGTAAAATATTTATGGCGACTTCTTCAAGGTCATTTTTCTTTTTATGGTTTTTAGTACCTACTTATGATTTATTTATTTATTAGTACACAAAAAAATACACCGTTAGCACTTAACATAGATTGTGTTGCTGCTAACTAGGCAGAGCCTGTTCTAAGGAGAACACCAATACAAATGATTATAAACTACATAACTTCCAAAATACAAATAAAAAATAAGATGACTGTGTTAAATAGTAAAATAATGTAATTTGTGAAAAATGTTACTTCTTTATAGACCAGAGGGACGGGACGTTGATAAATTTATACAAAATTTATAGAACCAATATTGACAAACATATATATAGCCCTTAAACAGTTTTATATATCAAAAATTACCATACTCTACCACATAGCTTATGGTCCTCAAAGGGTTAATTAGAAAATGTGATTTCTAAAATCGGGAAAAACAAGCGCTTAAGAGTAACCATGGTTGTCAAAAAATGATAAAATTTTCAAATGAATGGAATGAAAGGCCACTAAAAATTGGGCTGTGGTATAATAGATAAAGCAAAATTCTTTTAATGGGATCAAAGAATATAAAAACCTCGATAGCTCCATAATCAATGATATTTCTTTGGTCGAAAAAACTATTATTTTCGCTGTAAAACTGTGTGGAAGAAAAGATCAAAGTGTTACCAAATTATAGAAGTTTGCAAAAATATTTCATTGACGTTCAAAAAATATATATTTTTGTGTGGCATATTTTTGTTTTATTATAATTTTTTTCTACAAGGAACAATAATGATATATAACAAAGAAGAAGTGTGATGTCCGCAAAGGCTAAAAAGTTTCTAATAATTGGTAGTAGTAGTAGTAGTAATAGTAAACGGAGTTGGGTCTTGTTTACAGCCCTTGATGTCTCCTGGATATTTAAGATCTTTTGTAACTATCCACTTGGTAGTAGCCCGGTACTGCTTACCAGTCCAAGCAGATCACTGACCTTCAAGTTGGGCAGATCGCTGGGTTCGAGATAGGCTCGTCCATTGGGACGAGCCTATCTTTCGAAACTGTGTCTTTTTCGGCGAGGCCTGGGCAGCGACCAACGATGTGTTTGCTGTCTTCAGGTTCTTCGCCAAATATTCGGCAGTCCTTGCTCTCAATTGGTAGAAATAAAATAATTAAATCCATATCTCAGGAAAGCACACTCTTTGACTTGTGCGAAATGATTTTCTATCCAGATATTTACACGGCCCAGTAACATTATGCTTAGGTCGCCTGATCTTACTTTGTAAGTTCCCGGGTTCGATTCCCGGCTGGGTAAACATTTTCCGTTAAGATTTTTCATTTCAATTATGTCAATCGAATGCAATAACAAGACACCGGAGTTCGAATAATTGGAGTTAATAAGTAATAAGATTCTGATGTCTCAATAAGATGTCACAATAAAGATTATAAACAAACAAAAAACAAGAAATATGCTGTACAAAATAATCGTAGATTGGACGAATAGAATTGTATTGATTTTATTAATACTTCATTATTAAATGGTAACTCCCCGGCGCAGTGGAAAACAGCAAAAAAAAGCCAATCCGAGAAACCGTTTCAACCGACACCTTAACAGATCACAGATTACCCCAATATAATTGAAAAGATTGTCCACAAACAGCTAGCTACATCAAAACGGGCACGCTCGTATGCTGTCACATCAATCAAGGTATAGAAAACAGAACGGTACGAATACTGTATTAGCGTCATTTATATAGACGCCATTTTACCGGATTATTTATATAGATGCCATTTTATCGGGAATTCCCAAAGAACACAATTCAATAATATTACTATTAGAATATTCCAAGGTGTTCGAACGAGATTATTAAATTATTGAATTAATTATTTTGCAAAACCTGCTATAGGCAATTTGGCTATATTTCCAATTTCGTTTCCGCTGGTATATAACGTAAATAACATAATAACGTAATTACGCAACCACGTATTTAAGTAATTACGTTAAAAAAATACGTAAATAAGTAATTACTTAATTACGTAAATACGTAAATACGTAAATGTCGGCTTTTTCGACATAACAAATATTATTGAATATAAAGAAACTATTCATCAGTTCCCCGTCTTTTTTTAAGAATAATTAAAGGAGTATTCCTTGTATAAACAAAGTTTTTAATCAAAAATCGCAGAAATACCATTGGGCCTCAGAAATCAATCCGTTAAGAACTTCTCTTACGACGGATCATACTAACGATGGTTTAAATTTTTGTCCACCGGTAAAATCGCTGCTCCGATGTACATTGCAGCTATGACAGGTATGCAAAGGTCCAAATGATTTGCTGCCGTCACAAAAAACACATCGCCCTTTTGGACGCCATTCTTTCGAAACCAGATTGCCAACTGGATAGACCTTTTGAGTATAGAAGCGTTTGTTTCTGATTCTCCTGTAGCTTCATCTATCTGAAATATTATAATATAAATGTAAGTTAATATTAGGATTATGTAATTAATTAGAAAAAAAGAGAATTACAATTAATCTTAAATGAGACATATATTACCGAATTATTATTAATACTCATAATATTATGTTTGTCGGGTTCTGATTATTCGTACAATTTGAAGATATATGTTATCTACAGACAATAATATTTGACAAAGGTATCACAAGTTTCTATACCACAATTAATATGTTTATATAGGTGTAACTACTTTACTACTCAATAAGTCTTTCAGACATGCAGTAGAAAATAGCATACAGTCGAGTCTTCCTTGTTACGGATATAGGCCTATTTAGGCAGACATTATATATTATATAACCCTTTAAGTATTTCATTTCGGAAGTAAATTTATTCTTATTCTTATATTATCCCGACTAGAACGTATAGGAAAGCCATTGTTAGAGGGTATAGGAAAGCCATTGTTAGAACGTATAGGAAAGCCATTGTTCGGGTAATCAAAAGATCTGAGAGAAAAAAGAACTTGGTAGAGTAGTGATAAGATCTATCTACGATTGCGACTTTTCCCAACTTTATAAAGTACCTCAGTAAGCCATAGTAAGCCCATTTAGCTATTTTCAAAAGACAAATAAATAGTCATATTTTTGGAGGTCAAATACAGGATGAGTTTTTAATTATTGACATACTTGAAGTGGGTGTATCAGTACGACCAAATAAGCAACTTTTAATAGATTTTTTCATATTTTTTTAATTTATTTTTTTATTTTATATTTAAAATTTATTAAAAAAAAATAATTTTGAATATTTTAATTTATTTTGAAAAACTTAACAGATTAATGAAAGTTTCACAAGCGTTGAGCGCCCTGCTCCATCTAGCAATAGATAAAATATCGCGAATACACAATTATTGCTATATTTTAGCTACTGCTAGAAAGCGCATAGCGATTACTCTTTTTTTACTATTATTAAAAACAATAATTTTTCATAATTTCAATAGAAAAAAAAAGTGTATTTTTCCATTTTAAAAAAATTAAAAGTTGCTCATTTGCTCGTATTAATTTAACCACTTCAAGGATATCACTAATTAAAAGCATATCCTGTATATTCCTTATGCAAAAATTTTGATGGTGGTCGACTTTGTCCAATATACTCTCGTATGCAACTAGGTAGCAAACATCAGCGTAGTCCAATATTGGTTGCAAAAGAGTCAGTGAGTCCAAGGTCAGATAATTTGGCTCTGAGATTATCGTGACCTTCGACCAACTGTGTTTTACACATTATCATACTTAATATTCATTAAATTTGGCTAGTGATTATTTATGCTTGCGTGGGCGCGTTGCGCAAGCATCCCGCTATCACCAGCATTATCGTCAATTAGTATGACCCTTAACGTTACCGTTCAACAGTCAGTCAGATTTGTACATTTGTACTTTTGAAGGAGTTAATGGGCCCTTGCTGAGTTGGCCACGAAGACCCATTCTGTTCAGGGTTGGTCACACTCACGGGTCAACACCTATCCGACGGCCTCCACGCATGAAGTGCGAGCCTGGGTAGGACTCTGGCCTTATGGTTAGGGTCCCCTGGGAATCAACCTTCTGGCGCCCCTGGACGGTCTGCGCACCGTGCGGCGTAAGCGAATCGACTGTACACTCTGACTAACAGTCGGGGGAGTCTGGAAGCAGTACTGTTTCCTATAGAGCGGGGGTGGTTGCGGACCTTACGGCGACTGCTCTTGAAACGACCATCGGCTACCCGATCCTGGGTGAACAGCCGGGCAAAGGACGCTGTGGTTCGCGATAGATTCGGTAAACACCGTTTCACCGCTTCGTAAGGGAGAGGTCCGCGCAAGCGACCTCGAAGTCGTAACCAATCGAGAGACCGGAGTAATCTGGTCACTATTGGAAGTAAGGGCGTGAGTGTAGGCCCGCCGGGTAACACTCCTGGCTATCTCGCGGTTAAGGCGTTGGCCTCTTACGGGCTTGTGGCGTAGCTAGACGGTGGACTGTTTGTCCTCAAGTCTTCTGCGCTCACTCCAGGGAGATAGAACGACTAATCGTTAAAACTTCCTGAGGTGACGGGCTCACCCGCTGTAGTCGATAACCCTAGTTGTACTTTTGAGCAGTAGCAGGACGGTTTCGTGCAGCTTGGGCCATACGATCCATTTTGTTCTGTGATCGGTTAAACTCACGATTAAACTCCGATTCAGAATCCTCCTAGCGTAGAAAGGCTACCCCGGGTAAGACTCTCGCGTATGAGGCCTCACGGCTTGTAGATCGGTTTCTCCTGGTGGGATTACCTCCCGGTATTACTGGACGGCTTGCGCACCGTTCGGCGACGCCAATCGGTTGTGCACTCTGACTAATTGCTGATGGAGTCTGGAGACCATGGATGTATACATTCTCCTAAGCAGCGAGGTTGGATGTTGACCTGTCGTCAACCACTCTTGAAATGGCCATTTGGCTACCTGACCCTGAATTGAGAGCCGGGTAAAAGATTTCTATAGTCCTCGATAGATTCAATCTGAATCACCGCTGAAAATACGACAGGTAGAGGTCACGCAAGCGAATTCTGACACTTAACCAGTCGGAAGATTGGCGGTATACTGATGGTTAATTTAAGTCGGAGATATCCTTCCAAAACGTAAAGCGTTGGCATCTAGCGGCCATGTTGGCTAAGCTAGAGGGTAGATTTATATTGTCTATAAGTCTTCTGCGCTCACTTCACCGGAGATAGACGACCATAAATCGTTAAAATTTCCTGAGGTGACGGGTTCGCTCGTTGTAGTTGACAGCTCTAACTTAGAACTCACAGCGCGGTTTCACCTGCGCCCGACACGGTTGCCGGCACGCGGCCACCGCAAAATGCAAATATGTATGTAAAATGAAGTCGCAATTTCCTCGACTCGACTTTCGCCCTCAGCGTCTGCGGGTTACTAGTGGAACCGCGCAGCCCGCGGTCAGATTCAGAACTCACGGATCGGTTTTCACCCGGGCGCATATTATACATATCTGCGCCGCGGGCCGGCTCCGTGATTCTAAACCCGACTGCGCAAACCTGCGGTGTCATAAGTTTTGAAACAAACATATGTCCCGCAACCGCGGCGGGCGCGGGTGAAGACCACTCATTGAGTTCTAAGCCTGACCGCGCAAACCTGCGATGTGAGTTTTGAAACGAAGCAGTTGTCCTGCAACCGCGGCGGGCGCAGGTGAAATCCGCTCAGTGAGTTCTAAGCCTAAGATATCACTATTTCCGCGAGCTGATTGGTATTACGCACGGTTATATGAAACAAGTTGTAAACATTCACTCATGTACAATACTTACAAGCATACTGTGCTATTTTACTAAGTAATTTAAAGTGTTACATGTGGAAGAATCCGGTTCCAATCACGTCTATTACCCCACGTTTCCACATTCGCCGAACATTTCGAATGTTCTCCGACGAAGTATGTGAAAACACCTTATTTGGGTACAAACTGTGTTTGTTTTCCGTTTCTTGAATCTACCATAACTTCTAAATGCTCGAACCGATTTAGAAGCATGTGTATTGTTAGAATCACTACCTATGTCATTCCGAGTGTCATAGGGTACCTTAATGGTCTAAATATTTAGTAAATAGTTGTCCAAATGCCCAAATCTCCAAATATCAATAAATTAACATAAATATTTAGCCTCAAATGAAATATCTGATTGCCTACAATCCTAAAATATATACGTATCTATATGGATAAATACATAAACCACAATTATTTCATAAAAAATCAGTAAAAATAATTATAAATACAGTAGTTCACTTTCTGTGACGGAGGTCGTATATTTATTCTTTTTAATATATTTACTTGTTTAAAAAAACAATTCGTAAACGCTTATATGGTGGTAAATTAAGTGAGTTTTTTTAAACCGTCATAAAAACTAAATATTTAAAAACAAACGACGCTATTTTCTATCGGTTTTAGCATTTAAACGATCGGATTAAGTACAAATGTACATAAACAAACAAGGTATCAATATAATTTTAATTCCAGTTTTTTTTTGGTAGAAGTACCTACATTCTTACCTGGTTAACATGGTCCGAGAACTTTTGTAAAGTATTTATCAGTATTTTACCGATGTGATATCGGTCACTGTCCCCCATGTTGCCTGATAGATGCACAATAACCGACTAAATGGTAATCAACAACATGCGGTAAGTAGCTCTGTGAATAACAATGTCAATATTATTATGCCGGCCGGCGACTTCACACCGCACGGTTTCGTCGTACAAACGCTGTACGATTTTTCATACGGGCTCTGTATGTTTATCCGGCGTCAAACCGACGCTCGAGAATAAGTGAACGTGACCAACTCTAAAAACAATAATAATAGCATTTATATATATATATATATATATATATATATATATATATATATATATATATATATATATATATATATATATATATATATATATATATATATATATATATATATATATATATATATATATATATATATATATATATATATATATATATATATATATATATATATATATATATATATATATATATATATATATATATATATATATATATATATATATATATATATATATATATATATATATATATATATATATATATATTTATTTATATATATATATATATATATATATATATATATATATATATATATATATATATATATATATATATATATATATATATATATATATATATATATATATATATATATATATTAAGAATTCGTGTAAAGGATGACACTTTGATGAAAAAATAAAAATAAAAATACGTGTGGCACTCGGGGACTGCCGCGGTAAAGCTATTGCATAGCATTTTTAACAACTTATGCAATTATAATTATTTATTTATTTTATTTTTTGTGATATCAGATAACTGCGCTCTATCGGAAAACGTTGAAATTATTCCGAATCATTTGCGGCTGCGGTAGCAAATGATTCGGAATAATTTAAACGTCTTCCGATAGAGCGCCGCGCATGAATTTTTTATTCGATAAAGCAAAAAAAACGGATTATTCGAAAAAATCGTAGATAAAAAGATAGATAATTAAATTATCTTTAAAATGGTGCAGGTTTCATAATAATACGCCAGATAGTATTTGCGTAGTAGTCGTTTTTGTGTTCGGTTAGACCTAATTTCACAAATTAATTACACTATGTAATATAAACAAAATCTAAAATATTCAAAGCTAAGAATATTAGGAAAATGTTCTTGTTTAACATATATTTTTTTCGAATCATAAGCAGTACTCGTTTAGACGTAATTATCAGTTTAAAATCATTAATTTTCGTTAAGAAATTTCTTGATTCGGTCCCCGCGCTGGCCTAGGCCCGCGATAAAAGCTATGCAATAGCTTAATAAAAGCCACTTACATAGCTGGAAGGTTTTCCCGGACTGGATTGAGAAATGCTTATTTTAAATGAGATGTATTCCTGGATGAGCACCACTTTCGACAGTGCAATGTAGGTTTAATGGGATCCCTTTATCGCTAGCGAACGATCGCCCTTCATCCACATCTCAAAAACAAAGCGTATCCTTTTGCAAACCAAAATAAAATGTCTTTAACCCTTCCGATGTGAGGTAACCATTTTTGGTTAGACGCTTACAAACGCTAAGATTTGAGCTAATCAATTTTGGTTAGGGCGCTCCGCGCTGCGTAAAATGCGATTTATTACTCGAATTGCGATCCTTTCCGCATATTTAAAGTAACAGATATCGAAATAGTCGAACGGACGAACTCTAATCGACGACAATTAGGCAATAAATTATAATAATCAGTTCCGCGCCGTCGGCCGGCCACGGCACTTGCGACCCGCGGTCTGGTTGAGTCGCCGCGCCGCCAACGCCGAAAGTGTCTGTGATTTTGTGATTTTCGTGTTATTATTGTGATATTTCCTTCAAAACCGTAAGTGATTTGCATTATATTGAAGATTTGCGAAAGAGAATTTCTAATTTGGGACAGCAAATCTGCTTTTTTTTCACGTTTTATCGCGTAAAATAGTCTGACGTTAGCGTTGCAAAGAATGTTCGTTTCTCGTCCCGAATTATAACGAAAAATCGCGAATTATGACGAAATATTCGTTTAATTCGCTTATGAAACAGCTATTATTTGATTTACATCGTATATAATCACAAAATTGGCTATATTATGCTCAATTCAACTTGATTTCTAATTTGACATCACACATCGGACATTCGGCGAATACATCGATTTTTTCTTGGCTGAGTAACTAAATGTTTTTGTATGCAAATAAGTAAAACAAAATATAAGTTTTGGTAAAGTATTTAATAAAGAACATAACTGTATTTACAGTTTTGGCATATTTTACGTATTTTGTGATAAAAACATCGAAATTATTTGAATAGGCGACTTTTTTTCAGTTCGTGAATATTGTAATATTTATTCATTATTATCTTAATTGTTTTACGAGATAATCTTACAATGTTTAATATTTCAAATTTCAATGCGATCATTTTAGAGTTATTCTTTTTATGATCCGTCTAGTGGTTTACAAGTTATAGTCGTTTTACTCAAGTTAATTTACTTGCCCCGAATTTACGTCGCGGGCGTAAGTGACAGCTGATTTTTTCTTCGCGATTGGAAGGGTTAAAGACAAATTAAAGCAAAAAACGTCTCTTAAATGCGGAATGACATACCGAAAATTCGATTTGAAATTAGAATATATCCACTCTTTAAAAGGACGATACACCATTGCTGGGCTCGCTATCAGCCAGCCATTAAATGAAAATAAAAATAAAATACTTCATTTGCTCGTTGCCATGAAATAAGATATAAATCGTAATTTCTGGTCGAGAAGTTTATACTTAAGGCTATATGATATTTACAAGAGTTCAAAACATAAGATAAAATTGTATAATATTGTTAATATTTGATTGGTTTTTTGTAAAATTTCTTTTTTTAAGAATTCGTTTAAAGGATGACACTTTGATGAAAAAATAAAAATAATAAAAGCCACTTACATAGCTTTATTTGGTTTTCCCGGACTGGATTGAGAAATGCTTATTTTAAATGAGATGTATTCCTGGATGAGCACCACTTTCGACAGTGCAATGTAGGTTTAATGGGATCCCTTTCAATGGGCAATGTAGGTTTAATGGGATGTATATATATATATATATATATATAT